>JARHVA010000729.1:3312500-3345000 GCA_037957365.1 Torreya grandis
GACATTGACCAACTTATAGATTTAGATAAAAAAATTATGATTGAATAAGTTATCCCTTATGAAGAGGTAAGTGAAGATACCTCTAGACCTCAAGGTGCTAGCCCAACTAGATAGAACATGAGTGAAATTACCCTATTTCATCCAATATTAGCTTCATAGCCTAGATAATAGCCCATAGGAAGTGGCCCTAAACCACTAGTTAATAGTACAGTGGCACCATATTTTATAGTGCTAGAATTAACCATGGATCTAGTGCTTGGCCTAGTGGTTAGTGGCCTTGGAAGACCAACGCTAGGATAAGCACTAAGAGGACAAGCACCTCATGTATGAACTGCTCTCCTACCCTAGATTTATTATGAGATGTTGATCCAGGTGGATTCATGTACCGTTCCATTTTTAAAAAGTCTTCAAATTTTATTAGAATCATTTGCACATTGTAGTATTCATCGAGAGCTTTCCAACACTTTCAAAATGAAAAATGGAGTCTCGATGCTCAAATATGACTAGTTGAATAAATCTTGTGACAGGGGGTGTCAAAAGTGACGTGGCACTGTTGAAAACATGCCAAGTGGACCAATAGCCACCTGACATGTGGAAAAATAATTTGGTGTAAAAAAAATTGGTTTTTTTTTTAATTCACATGTTATTTGAAAATTTTAAACTTTGAAACAAGGTGCCAAAGAAACTTCCACATCACCCACCACGTCATCCCACTAACCATGCAGGGACCAAGTCAAATCAGTGGCCTAAGTGGGCACCTAAGTCTTAGGCATTTGAAAATGGAACAACCACATCTATTTAAAGCATTGAAAACTAAATTCCCAGCAAATGTGGGACAAAACCAAGTCAAAGGCACCAAAAAAGGAGGGAAAACATTTGAAATCTCATGTTAAACGCCCAAGGCCGACCTTTTCACTCTTCCCAAGCACCTAGAAAGGTGGGAGGCAATTTTAAACTCCTGACCTGCCACCTAAAAGGTTAATGCCTTGACCACTTTAGCCATGGAGGTCAAAGTGTTATAAAAGGGACTAATTTCTACTTGAATAGACACAGAAAGCCGACTATGTAAAGAGATTTATGAAGGTTAGAGTCTTGTTATTGCTTTGTATGGCCTTGGGCCATTATTTCCAGGTCTGAGAGATATTTTTATAGAAAAACAAAGATCAGAGAAGGTGAATTGAAGAATTGTATTGATTTTGGAAGCCATTTGTTGCACAAAATTAATGAGAATGGTCCTCACTTCGAACGGACCTGGTGATGTAGGCTATTGAAGCTAAATTCATTATCAATTTACTGGTGAATTCTTTAAATTTTCTTTAATTATTATTTAGTTTTGATCTTCATTTTATATTTGGTTTTAATTTCTTTATACAAAATTAACCAAAAAAGTGAGAAATTGAAGGATCTCTTAAACATGAATAAGTGTTTTTCGAATATACTACACTTGTATTTTCAGTTTACTGATCATATTTTTGGTATCAGAGCGGTTGTTAATTAATAGTGATTGCTAGTGTATGTTGAAAAGGTCTAAATCCCAAAAGGGTGAAGGAAAACTCATTGAGTATAATCCAGAGATTGGTTCAAGGCATACTTCAAGGATGGCTAAATAAGAGATGGAATCCAAAAAATCTTTTCGTCGAGCCTTCATGGACATGAGAAGCATGGTTGAGGAACTATATCGTGACAAACAAAGGAAATCTAAGAATGAAAAAGAAGGTGATTCATGAGAATCAAAAGGTAAAGAAACCAAAAAACCTTCTCCATCGGATGACGGTAAAAAAACTATGGAATCTCTCCCTTCATTGAAATTGGATATTAAGTTTGAATTACCCATGTTTAATGGCAAAGTTAATGCCAAAAAGTTGGATAATTGGGTCAAGTAGATTGAAGTTTATTGCAGGGTCCAAAATATTGTAGGGGATGAGTCAAAAATTCATTTGGTTACTCTTTGTATGAGAGGCACATCTCTCATCTAGTGGGAGAGTAAGTTGAAGGAAGCCGAGCTTCAAAAAGGTAACTTGATTTCTACTTGGAATGAATTTATTGAAGAACTTAGAAAGTAATTCTATCCTTTAGGCTATATGCAACAAGCCATGATGGATTGGCAAAGTTTTAGACCAAGAAAAGGTCAAAGTGTTCAAGATTATACACAAGATTTTAGGAAAAAAGCTTTACTTTTGAATGTTCCTCTATACACACAAGAAACACTACTAAAATATATAGGTGGGTTGCATAGTTACTTAAGACATGATTCTTATGTTCAATCCCACTAATTTAGATGTAGTATGTGTTCAAGCCACTCATTTAGAGGCTAGAGGAAAACAATCAAAAGAATCTTTTCCTAAAGTAAAAAGTAATAAATCTAATGTTAAGCAATCCAAAGGGGAAAGTTCATTAGGAAAGGGTAAATAGAAATCCACTTATACTGTTAAAAAAGAAGAAGGAAAACCATTTTGTAATCATTGCAAGAAAAATCATGATGAGTCTAAGTGTTGGAAACTACATCCTGAGTTAAGGCCTAAGAGGTATCAAAAGAAAGAAAAGAAGGCTAATGCTATGGTTTAGGACTTATGTTCAGATTCAGGTGATGAAACTGAGATCACAACTATGGGATTACATAATGATTTTTTTCTTTCAGTTTCTAGCACTAATGCTGCATCTTCTTCTAAACAGAATTTTGTGCATCTTGATAAGAAAAGAAATGAATTGTTCCACATTAGATTTTTTTTCAAAGCATAATAAGATTGACACTATATTTGGTAGTGGTTCAGAAGAAAAGTTAATTTTTTAAGAGGTTGTTAAGAAGCTAGGCTTACAATCCAATCCCCATTCGAAGCCTTATCCACTAGGTTGGGTGTGTGGAAATGCGAAGCTACAAGTCTAAAAAACTTGTAGGCTAAGGTTTGCCATCACATCCAAGTTTGTAGATGAGGTTGAGTTGGATGTTATTACATTGGACATATGTGGGATTGTTTTGGGAAGCCCATATCTTTATGATATAAAAGCAGTCTTCTAAGGAGAGGAGAATAAGTGCTTGCTTGTTAAGGATGGCATTGAATATATAGTTAGAGCACATCACATTAAAACAAGTCTTTCCTTGGTTACATCAAGGCAAATGAAAGTACTAGTTAATTCAATCAAGACATTTTGTCTCATGTTGATTAAGTCTAAGGAAAAAGAATATTCTCAAGCTTTGGAAAAGTGTGATCTTAGACACAAGAATGAATTAATTGAAATTATTTCTACTTACGATGATGTATTTCAGGATCCTAAGGGCTTACCCCCTAAAAGGGGAGTTCAACATGAAATTCAGCTATTGTAGGATTCTCCTCTCCCTAACATTGGCATGTACAGGTTATCAGTGGTGGAAAATGAGGAAATCAAAAAATAGGTAATGGATCTATTGGATAGAGGTGTCATTCATCCAAGTTCATCTCCTACTGGTTCACCAATTATTTTGGTGCCAAAGAAAGATGGCACTTGGTGAATGTGTGTTGATTTTCATGTTTTAAACAAAATTACTATTAAGAATCATTACCCTCTTCCTCATATTGATGATTTGTTGGATCAATTAAAACATGCTATTTATTTCACTAAGCTAGATTTGAGAAGTGGATATCATCAAGTAAGAATTAATGAAGGTGATGTGTGTAAAACTACCTTTAAAACAAAACAAGGATTGTTTGAATGGCTTGTTATGCCTTTCAAGTTGTGTAATGCCCTGGCTACATTCATGAGATTGATGAATGATGTTTTTAGACAGTTCCTTGATGATTTTGTTATAGTTTACTTAGATGATATATTGATTTTCAGCAAGTCATGGGAAGAGCATGTGATCCACATTAAGAAAGTCATGGATGCATTACTAAGGGAAAAACTTTATTTAAAAATTTCAAAATGTGAATTTGGCAAGACCTCTTTGATATACTTGGGTTACATTATAGCACATGGTAAATTGAAAATTGATCCTTCAGAAGTTTTAGTCATTATTAATTGGCCTAAACCCACTAACACAACTAAGGTTAGAAGTTTTCTTGGTGCAGTACAGTTTTGGAGGAAGTTTATTGCTCAATTTTCATATATTGCATCACCTTTACATTCTTTGGCAAGTGTGAAATAGGTCTTTTAGTGGGGAGGCAAACATCAAAAAGCCTTCGACACTTTGAAATAAAATATGAGTACTGCTCCAGTCTTGTCACTTCCTGATATACAACAACTATTTGAGATTGAGACAGATGCAAGTGATTATGCTATGGGAGCTATTTTAATGCAAGGTAAGAAACCAGTTTGTTACCATTATGAAACATTTACAAGTGCAGTAACAAAATATCCAACTTATGATAAGGAATTGTATACATTGGTTCAAATTATTAAAAAATGGAAACATTACTTAATGGGAAAAGAAACAATAATACATACAGATCATCAGCCCTTACAGTATCTCCAATCACAAACTAAGCTACAATAGTATAGACATTTTTGTTGGATGGGTTTCTTACAACAATTTCATCTTGTGATCAAGTATAAAAAAGAAATTCAGAATAAGGTTGCAGATATGCTATCTAGGCCTCCTATGGTTGTTGCATCTATTTTTTTACAACATGGTTCTTTGTCTCATGAAAGTTATAAAGAACAATATGTGAATGCTCTTGATTTTCAGGATGTTTATAAAGACTTGATGAGTAGTAGACAAGTAGAAGAATTAGACTATCATGTACACAATGATCTTTTGTATCATTTGGGTAAACTATGTATTCCTCAAAATGACAGGGTGCACATGATTAGAGAATCACATACTTCTCTTATTTTTGGTCATTTTGGAGTTGTTAAAACGGTCGCACATTTGAAGATGTATAGTTATTGGCCTCATATGCAGGAAAATGTTGCTAAATATATAAAGGGATGTACTCTTTGTGCCACAAGTAAACTTAGTAACAGGAAATTGGGACTTTACACTCCTCAACCCGTTCCTACTCGCCCCTGGGAAAGTATCTCCATGGATGTTGTGGGGTCTTGCCTATGACATAAAGAAAACATGACTCTTTATATGTGGTTGTGGATAGATTTAGAAAAATTTGTGTTTTGATTCCTTTCACTAAGCAAATTACTGGTGAAGGCATTGCACATTTGTTCTTTAAACATGTATGGGTTCATTTTGGTTTGCCTACTTCAATTATTTCTGATCAGGATTCTCAATTTATTGGGGAGTTTTGGTCAACTTTGTGGGGACTAATGGACACTAAAATAAAAAATATTATTGCATTTCATCCACAAATTGACAGACAAACAGAGGTTGTGAACCACACTGTGGTACATTTGCTTAGGGGTTATAGCAATAAACATCCAAAGTTATGTGATGAACAATTGTGTTACATAAAACATCCATATAACTGAGCACTTCATTATTCTACAATGAAATCTCCATTTGAAGTTTGTTATGGATACTTGCCTAAATCTCCTCTAGATGTTTGCTATGGATAGGATACAGCTGTTGGTGAACCAAAAGAAGCCATTCAAGCTAAGAGGTTTATTGAACAAATACAACTCATACATCAAACTATTCATACTTAATTGGAGAAAAGTCAAGCCAAGTACAAAGCCAGGCATGACAAACATTATATTGATCACCAATTTATTGTAGGTGATATGGTATGGCTTCACATTAGTAAGGAAAGACTGACAGGTGAAGGTAAAAGGTTGAAACCAATCTGGTATGGTCCTTTTCAGATAATCAAAAAAATTGGCACAAATGCTTTCCAATTAGATTTACCATCTTACATGAAGATTTATTTGGTTGTAAATGTGGAAAATTGGAAATTGTATGAGCCTCCAATGAAAATTGATCGTGATGAAAATGTATCCATTCCTTCCGTTGATGATTTTTCTCTTGAATATCTAACATAATTGTAGGAAGATACTATACTTGATAGGAATATGCAGACTTCATGAAGAGGTAATGTTGAGTATCTTCATGTTGGTCTCAAAGGGATGCACCCAAGAAAGTCTAGATGTATGTAAGTCTAAAAGGTGAGGAAAAAATACCATCACCTCATTACCAATTAATGTCAACTTTTGGAGGTCCAAAAGTTCCCAGTGGGGAGGAATGATCTAGGTGGATCCATGTACCGTTCCATTTTTTAAAAGTCTTCAAATTCTATTTGAATCATTTGCACATTGTAGTATTCATCGAGAGATTTATATCACTTCTTTCAAAATGAAAAATTGAGTCTTGATGCTCAAATATGACTAGTTGAAGAAATCTTGCGACAGGGGGTGTTGAAAGTGACGTGGCACTATCGAAAACATGCCAAGTGGACCAATGGCCACTTGACACGTGGAAAAATAATTTGGTACAAAAAAATTGGTTTGTTTTTTTTATTCAAATGTTATTTGAAATTTTCAAACATTGAAACAAGGTGCCAAAGAAACTGCCACATCACCCACCACATCATCCCACCAACCATGCAGGGACCAAGTCAAATCAATGGCCTAAGTGGGACCTAAGTCTTAGGCATTTGAAAATGGAACAAACATATCTATTTAAAGCATTGAAAACTAAATTCCTAGCAAATGTGGGACAAAACCAAGTCAAAGGTGCCAAAAAAGGAGGGAAAACATTTAAAATCTCATGCTAAGCACCTAAGGCTAACCTTTTCACTCTTCCCAAGTGCCTAGAAAGGTGGGAGGCAGTTTTGAACTCCTGAGATGCCACTTCAAAGGTTAATGCCTTGAAAAATTCAGCCATAGAGGTTGAAGTGTTATAAAAGAGACTAATCTCTACTTGAACAGACACAAAAAGCCGACTGTGTAAAGAGATTTAAGAAGGTTAAAGTCTTGTTATTGCTTTGTATGATCTTGGGCCATTATTTTTAGGTCTCAGAGATATTTTTATAGGCAAAAAAAGATCAGAGAATGTGAATTGAAGACTTGTATTGATTTTGGAAGCCATTTGTTGCACAAAATTAATGAGAATGGTCCTCACTTCGAATGGACCCAGAGACGTAGGCTATTGAAGCAAAACTCTGTTATCAATTTGCTGGTTAATTCATTGAATTTTCTCTATTTATTATTTAGTTTTGATGTTCATTTTATATCTAGTTTTAATTTCTTTATACAAAATTAAGCAAAAAAGTGAGAAATTGAAGGATCTCTTAAATGTGAACAAGTGTTTTTCGAATATACTACACTTGTATTTTCAGTTTATAGATCAGATGTCCATGCACCAACTTGAGTATCAAGTCATGGATAATGTCATACAAAATGTACTCAAGTGTGAACTACAATGCTGTGCTTAGGGAATAACCTAGTTCAAGTACAAGGCAACCTAGTTTTTGATAACCTTGTTTGATTGTGCCCATACTTTGTATAGGAAGTTTGATCCTAAATAGGCTCTAGTTGATTATGACACCCTAAAGGAAGCCTTATTGAAAGAGTTTGATATAATTATGTTTGAATAGTAGAGCATTTTCACACTCAAGGAGATCAACCAGGGATTATCAGAGAGCATACACTTATACGATGCTAGATTCAAGACTCTCCTTTTAAGATCCCTTATGATATTCACCCCTCCCAACATGCATAATGGTTTTTTAGAGGATTAATAATACCATTCAAAAGGGCATTATCCGTGAAATAATTTATAGAACCTCAAGAAGTGCTTGGATCCATGTTTAGGGTCGAGGCAATTATGAGTGACGATATAGGTATTAGCTCATTCATGGAGGTGTAGATTATATCTATGGTATCCCAACTATAAAATCTGACCACTAGTTCATCATATGATGCTCAAAGTAGGTTATGGTTCACTGATTGAAAGATAGAGGCTCATGATAGGAACAACTACCCTTAGAGGAATATGTACACAATACTTATCAACTATGAAGTTGGTCATAGGGTGCATGATGTTTGAAACTATACTTTATTACAATAGTTAGTTAGGTCATCACAATCCTCTATTTCAAGTTTTGTGATACCTACCCTCACACCATAATTGACTACCAAGTAATTGATGAGATGTGCCAAAACATGGAGAAAGGTTCATGATGGGAAAATACAACAATCAAAGGGTAGTTAAAACAAGAAAATGAGGGTTATGGCCAACAGAATGCTAGTTATGAGAATCAAAGAGGAACTAGAGGACAAGGTAGAGGATGTAGTGGAGGAATATTCCCACCATGATTATGTTACAAGTGCAAGTCAATTGAGCACTATTAGTGTGATTTCCTAATGAATCTAGTGTGTACGTATTTTTGAGGACCACATTTGGTCAATAAATGCCATGACTTATATAAAAAGCTAACCCAAGGTAGGACTGGAGCTACAAAGGTGAAAAGATGATCAAGAATGAACCTAAAGAGGTAAAATGGGCTCCAAAAGTGCAACCAACATGCATGGAGTCAATCAAAGTATAGGTAACTACTCAAAGTGGACTCACCACTGAACTGCCACTTATACCAATACTAGAGTTACACCTAGAATATAGGATGTTGAACCACACTAAGTGCATTACATAGCCAAAACCTAAATTCCTACCTTATTTAGAACATGAACACCAAAAATATGTACTGTAGCAAGCTATGAGTGTGATCCAAAACCTATAAGGAGAGATCCAACTGGTACAAGATATAGAGGCAAAAGCTACTACTGCTTACAAAAAGTAGGATGGCCAAGATGTAGAAGTACAAGAACTAACAAAGATCTTATGCATCATATAAATAAAAGGGATATTAACTCTATTAAAGAACATATTTCTAGAACATGCAGGATATTAGTCAATTAAAGTCACACACCATGCATGGAAAGGGCACAAGGGGTTAGTCATATATAGAACATGGAGTATGACCAAAAAATACTTGTGAATTCCACCATCGATGGATGGTCCATCTATGAGGTATTAATCAACATTGACATCGAGGTTAATATCCTAACCAAGAATGCATGGGAAAAGATGGGTAGGCCATCCTTGATGTCTTTTCCCCATGTACTCTTCATGCCCAACAAGACTTGAGTGCATCCTATTGAAATTATGATGGGTGTCATTATAGATATTATGGGCACCAAATTCCATGTTGACTTTGAAGTTATTGAGATGGTTGAACATGATAACTACCTAGAACTTCTAGGAAGGCCTTAGTGTAATACCAATAATGCAGCTATTTGCTTCAAGAAGTGGTATATGTCATTTGGAAATGGTAAGGAAAGGGTAGCGATTCCCATTTTAAATGACTAAGGAACCCCCAATGTGAAGAGCATTGATTTAGAGGATGAAATCAACCATATATATAACATCACAACATAAGGTGCCAAGAATATTAACCCTTCTAATCAAGGAGTGCTCTCTTGGGAGGATGGGTAGTCAGTGTCAAACACCACTAATGTCACTTGTGATTGATGGGTTGAAGAGGATTATGAGGCTACTAGTTGTAAATGCCACTTGGTGTGCACAAATGTGTTGAAGCTTGTATGTGAATATTGATTAGGTCTAGATTGATCACAATCTAAAATAACAGGTCCCACATAAGAAGGAGAAAAGAAAGAGGGTACTTTGCCTAAGCAAATGCAAGCTTGTAATTCTCCCAAAATTTTAAGGAAGTAACCCTATGGAAAGGTATGTCCATGACCTTGAAGCATGCATCCCTAAACATACATACATAATGAACACACTAGTATATACCTTGAGAGGCATTACCATGCATTGCTGGGTAGTGCAAAGGCCTAATTTGCCAACTTAGATAGAGTTAAAAGTGGCCATTTACACTAGATTTAGGAGGAGTAATGAGAACCTATATATCTCAGCCTACTCTGGTGACTCTGATCTCATGGTGCATGTGTACCTATGTGAAGAGACATAGACTGATTGTGGTATGATTGCCCCAAAGAACTTATGGGTGTACACATTTTATTGGACTTTAAATATGGGAATGAGAATGGTTTGTGTTTAATAAGATGTTCTAAGAGATAACTAATTGGGAGGTCCTTAAATAAAATTATGTGCACTTTTTCTCCTTTTCCTCATAAAACTTGGAGTTGGTCAAGCCACTGCAAGTAATTTAGAGGGTAGTGTTCAAGGACATTACCAACCTTGATGAGTGCTCGAAAGACATGTTCAAGGAAAGTGGTTGGCACTCCCAGCTTTCTTTAAGGATAAAATGCTCAATAGTGACTCAAGCAAAGAAGATGATGAAACTTGAAAGGAGAACTACTAGAAAACACTAACTACTAGAAGAAATCTAATGTACCAAGTAGATGATATTACTCTCAGTGAAGAATATCCCACTCATCTTTTCTGAGAGATAATGGAGGGAACTTGATAAGTCAAAGGCTCACACTAGGATAAGAATGAACCATACCTCATACCACTAAATACCATGAAAGTGGACATAAACGTAGAAATAGAGCAAAAGATGGCTACTTTAGGTGCCTATTGGTCTGACAGAGAGATGGAACATATCATAGACATCCTAAAAGAGTTCTAGGATTTGGTCCCTATAACTTATCAAGATATGAACGACACACACCCATGCCTTGGGAAAATGAACATAAATCTAATTGATGATGTAAGCATAATAAAACAATGCCCCAACAAGATGAATCCCAACCTTTGCACTAATGTTAGAATAGAGATCAATGTAATGCTAGCTATAGGGGTCATCTACCCTATGTAAAAGTCTAAATAGGTGAGCTTGATGGTGATAAACATCAATAAGTATGGGTGAATTTTCATTTACATCAATTATAGAATGCTGAACACCACTTGCATCAATGACCCCTTCCCAAATCCATTCACTGATGAAGTCCTGAAAGGCATCACAAGTTGCAAGATCTACACCTTCACTGATGGGTTCTTTGGCTACCACCAAGTCTATATTGAGGAGGAGGACAAGCCCAAAACAAACTTTGCAAGTAAATGGGGTTGTTTTGATTATAACATGATGCCCTTTGAACTCAAGAACATGTTAGTCATGTTATCCATTGTAGTGATTACCATGTTCAAAGTCTTCATCCATAGGTTCCTCTAGGTTTACCTAGATGATTAGATGGTGTATGGCCTCATCAAAGACCACTATGACAACCTATGCCTAATATTTAAAAGGAGAAAATAAATTTAGATATCCTTAAACTTAAAAAATTGCATCTTCATAACACCATTTGGAACCCTACTCAGGAACATCATTTGTAAGGATGGTTTACTTGTTGACCCAATGAAGATCACCATCATCATTTAGCTCTAGACTCCTACACAAAAATACATTCATGATTTTCTTGACTAATATGGATATTATAAAAAAATTATAAGGATTTATGCAAAGATTATGGTGCTAATAGAAGATCTCTTACACAAGGATGGCCTATTATATTGGGGTGAATCATAAGAAGATGCCTTTGAAACCTTTAAGCTTAGATTATCTAGCATTCCTATTTTGTACTTTCCAAATTGGATGACCCCTTTCCATGCCCATTTTGATGCTTTTAGCTCTATGATTGGCAAAATCTTGGTGTATCTTAGTGAAGGATAAATAGATCATCCCATTTCCTTCACTAGTAAAAAATTAACAAAGGTAGAGAAAAACTATACTATGACCAAACATGAGGCTCTTGTCATGGTCTATGCCCTAAAAAAAATTAGACAATATCTGTTGGCAATCCCATTCATATTTTTCATAGATCTCAAGGCACTTAAGTACCTCAATAATAATGCCATTCTCTATAGGTGCATTTGTAGATGAATAATTCTATTTCATAAATTCCATCTTTCTATTGTGATCAAGCCTAAAAAATAGAACTTGGGGCTAGACCATTTGTCCCATATAGAGTTTGGTGATGTAATAGTGTCAATTAAAGATGATATGTTGAATGTATAACTGTACTAGATCTAGTGTGCCCTTGAGGACTTGGAAAATATATCTACCTTTCTAGCATCTGGATCTACATCCCAAACAATGACAACAAAAGAAATAAAACAACTTGTAGTTTTTGCTACCCTTTTGCAGCTCATCAGTAGGGAACTATACAAACTTGGCCAAGATGAAGTTTTGTGTCAATGTGTTTTAGATCATGAAAGGGATTCCATAATGCATGAGGTGCACAAGGGAATAATAAGAGACCATTGCATTGGAGATCTAATGGTGCACAAGGTTTTATAGTCAGGCTTATGGTGGCCAAGTCTATTTTAGGATGCAAAAGACTATGCTAAGGCATGTGACATATGCCAGCACATAGGGAAACCCAACCACTAGGAGGAAATGCTTCTCATCCTCATTCTTTCTAGAAAACCATTTGAGAAATGAGCCATTGACTTTGTTGGGCCAATTACCCTACAACAAGGTGTATAGGCATGAGATATATTCTAGTAGCCATAAACTATTTCACCAAATGGGTCAAGGCCATGCAAACCAGAAATCACACAACTTACATAGTTTCAAGGTTCATATGGAAGAACATCATAAGCTAGTATGAGTTCTCACTCAGCATGACTAGGGATAGGGGATCACACTTCATAAATGAAACTATGTGGATCTTTTTAATAGAATACATGGTGGTGCACCATAATAAAATGCCTTACCATCCCCCAAAAAATGGCATAACTGAAGCATTCAAAAAGATCCAGGGATGTGCCTCACAAAGATATGTGATGTTATTCATAAGGATTGGTATGATTGAGTGTTAGAAGTGTTATGGGCATATCACATAAATTACAAGCACCTAAACAAGGCTACACCATTTCAATTAGTGTTTAACACTGAGGTGATTCTATCTATGGAGTTCTTAGTGCCATCATTATGTATCATGTGCATTGGTCGATTAGATTTCCAAGAGTCACTAAATGTAAGGTTAGAGGACTTGGAGAATTTAGATGAGATGCATACCCAAGCAAGGTGGAGCCAAAAGATAAAAAAAGGCATGCCAAAACCTCTAAAATGACAAACATATAAAGCACAAGGTATTAACAAATGGGGAATTCATTTTTCTCTATGAGTCCAACTATATTAGGCACTCAGGTAAGCTATAAATAAGGTGTGTGGGCCCATATATCATCCACCACATATTAGATATTGGTGCATATAAATTGCACATGTTGTCAGGTGAAATGCTCCCTAGGCATTTCAAAGGTAACCAATTGAAGCTATATCGGTAATAGAGTGGCAATGGCACCATAAAAAAATAACTTCTTTGTCATGAGTTGGTTATATTGAGTGATTAACATAAAGTTTGGTGTAAGCCAAATAAATTCATTTTTTGTTGTGGTAGTGAATAAGTGATACTTTAAGGCTGCCATATAGAATGTTTTTGGCACTTTCAAGTATAATTCTAGTCAGGTGAGTCGAACATGGATGCTCTCCAAGTGCCTAAGGTTAGACACCTAAGTTATGGGCACATAAAAATTACCAGTGTGATACAAGTTTCACCATATATTTATGCACAAGGTTCAATAATTGAGGTATCTTTAGACTTTTAAAAGGGATAGTTTAGCAGTTCCAAGCAAAATTGTAGCTGGGTAGGTCGAGTGAGGCTATTTCCTAAGCACTTACACTAGACACCTAAATCTCTGGGTGCATGGAACTCACTATACTTAGAGAAAAGGTGAACCAAGAAGAGTCACACAAGAGAGAGTGAAGACACACAAACATGATTGTTCCTAAGAGATCAAATAAGAAGATTGTGCTAAAGGGCTAGTGTAATATTTTTGTATGGGGTAGGAAGGGCCAAGGCAAGAAGATGAAATCATAGTGGAATCAACCAAGTTCGATAAGTGCACTTGAAATGAATTATAGATATAAAATGGAATGGCACCAAGGAGGCTAAATCATGTTCATGGGAGGTGTAGACATCAAATTCTTAACACCATTTGTGTTGAAATTATCAATCTTACTCAAATTGCACTCAAATGCACATTTTAGGTCAAAATCCATAAAATGTGCTAAATGGTTTGAAATTGTCATTTACATGTGCCAATTTAGGTTAAAGTATCCCTAAATAGGGCAATGCAATTAATGGATCAACTAACTTTGATTAATTCATTTCGAGTCAAAATGATGATTTCACCTTTTATACTCTGGATCGCTCTTTTCTTCTAATTCATTGATACATGATACATGCCTTTGTTATTTGTTTTTGAGAACATCCTAAATTGGAATACAGTTCCAATGCATATAGCATCACCTTCTAAATCTTCTTGAGTCAAATTATAACCCAGTAATATGACTTTTTGACCATTATGATTAGTTGAGGGTCAATTTTCAAATAATTGCACAAATGTTGATTAACCTTGTTTAAGGCTAATTAATCAAAATTAAGGGCTTAAGTTGATTTTTCATGATATTTTTTGAATATTTATTTTTAAAAATTGTTTCTTATTATCTGCACCACCTAGTCACATCATGTATGGGGTGGTATCCATCAAGCCATAAGTGCATAAAATATTACGATTATGGGTCACCCATGCCTAGTTAATGCCTCCCATGCCTCTTCAGTGCCCCTTCTTCTAAGGTCATCTTGAGGATAATTATGGATTTAATTCCAAATATTAGGATTATCCTCAACCACACATCTTCATCTCAAGATGGATGGTTGAGGTTGATCTTGACGAATCTCAAAAATCTATAAATAGAGAGGTCATGGACATCATTTTG
This sequence comes from Torreya grandis, assembly GCA_037957365.1. NCBI lineage: Eukaryota > Viridiplantae > Streptophyta > Pinopsida > Cupressales > Taxaceae > Torreya > Torreya grandis. Next base: position 3,327,131 of record JARHVA010000729.1, read on the forward strand.
AAGCTATTTTGGTGCAAGGTTATTATGCTCAAATATATTCAAAGCTTGAACATTGTAAATTTATAATTCTAAATTATTTATAAAAAGATTCATTGATTGGCTAGTTTAGTGATTCCACATCAAGAGCTAGGTTCTATGGAGTGTTCTTGAGGCATTGGAGTAGCTTACCACCATTTTTGACAAAGACAAGGATGCTTGATCAAGGGAGAACATGTTTTTGAGCCACATGGGCATGGTGAATCCATTTAAGAAGGTAAGATGGTGTTTCTTTCTTTCATTTATTTCTTGCTATCCTTTGTAATTCCATAATAATATATAAGATTGGTTAGTTAGTTCTTTGTGCATGTTTCATTGTTTATGGACTAATGTTTGACTAACTTGCTTTGTAATCCTATCTACATCTTGACATGCTTGGTAGAGAGGATTAAAAAGCAAGTTAGTCAAGCATTAGTCAATATACAATGAAACATGCTTAAATAATTAACTAACCAAGCATATCTATTCTTATGGGAATTACAAAGGATAACAAGAAAAAAATGAAAGAAAGAAACACCATCTTACCTTCCCAAATGGATTCACCATGCCCATGTGGCTCAAAAACATGTTCTTCCTTGATCAACAATCCTTGTCTTTATCAGCAATGGTGGCAAGCTCCTCTAATGCCTTAAGAACACTCCATAAAACCTAGGCTCTTGATGTGGAATCACTAAACTAGCCTATCAATGAAGCTTTATTGAAATAATTTAGAATTATAAATTTGCAATGTTCAAGCCTTGAATATATTTTAGCATAATAACCTTGCACTAGAATAGCTTAGAAATGATGTCCATGACCTCTATATTTATATATTTTTGAGATTGGTTAGGATCAACCTCAATCATCCATCTTGAGATGAAGATGTGTGGTTGAGGATAATCCTAATATTTGGAATTAAATCCATAATTATCCTCAAGATGACCTTGGAATAAGGGGCATTAAGGAGGCATGGGAGGCATTAACTAGGCATGGGTGACCCATAATCCTTATATTTTATGCACTTATGGCTTGATGGATGCCACCACATAGATGATATCACTAAGTGATGCAAATAATAAGAATCAATTTTGAAAAATAAATATTCAACAACTCTCATGAAAAATCCACTTAAGCCCTTGAATTGGATTAATTAGCCTTAAGCAAGGTTAATCAACATTTGTGCAATTATTTGAAAATTAACTGTCAACTAATCAAAATGGTCAAAAAGTCATATTACTAGGTCATAATTTAACTCAAGAAGAATTATAAGGTGATGCTAGATGCGTTGGAATTGTATTCCCTTTTAGTATGTTTTTGACAACAAATAACAAAGGCACGTGTCATGTACCAATGAATTAGAAGAAAAGAGTGATCCAGAGCACAAAATGTGAAATCATCATTTTGACACAAAATGAATCGATCAAAGTTAGCTAATTCATAAATTTCATTACCCTATTTAGGGATAATTTGACCTAAATTAACATTTTTAAATGCTAATTTCAAACCATTTAGTGCATTTTATGGTTTTTGACCTAAAATGTGCATTTGAGTGCAATTTGAGTAAGATTGACAATTTCAACACAAATGGTGTTAAGAACTAGATGCCTACATTTTCCCTCTATTTAAGAAGACATATTGAGACATGCAAGTGAAGAAACATCGTTCCAAAGAAAAGAGTTGTGAATAAGAAATTAGAATAGACCCATGATGCCCCCTCGAGACGACATACTAGGATGAAAGAGAAGGATGAACTCTTGAAAAGAGAGAGAAAGTGAGAGGTTAACCCATGGAATAGATCACATCCAAAAAAGATAATGCTTTCACATGTGATTATCATCAATGATAAAAATATAATTATAAGATAATAGGTCCCAAAGATGGGAGGGACTAGTAAAGATACAATCCATAAATGTAAGGGACACACTGTAAATGTACACAATTTGAGAGTAAAAACTATGCACTTACAACATTGTTCAATCATGAGACAAGTTACACACTAAAAAATTGCCATCATAGGATTTAATTTGGAGAGATTATAATTAGAATAAAAGGGAGAACATTCTACTTCAGGAAGGGAAGCACCATTAGAACGGGGTCTCCAAAGAGAAGATAATAAGAAGTGCTCTAGTAGAGCAGATGTGATCATGATAAAATAGTTGTGCCCCAGTAGGGAAAATATTGATTAGTGAGAAATAATAAAGAATGATTTTCCCTTGTAGAGATAATTTAATTTAGATGTTGTTCAGATGTTGTTCCCCAACAGGGGAAAATGGCAAGTGAAATAGCTCAAGGATATAACCCAAAAGATAGGTTAAAGCAAGTGGGCACAAATGGACATGCGATGGTGTAATGGCTTTGAAAGCCATATAAAACTAAGCATATGAGAATGCACAAAGTGATGAGAGAGATGAAAATAAGAATGGAGATAGTTGAGCTGACCTTAATAGAAATGGAGTGTTGCCTACATAGTTTCATGGACTCATGTTCCATCATGAACTTTAGGCTAATGTAGTTCACCCAAGTTTGGGAGAGAATGGAATGATGAATGATGAAAAATGACCAAGAACTGATTAGACTCACAATGTATGAAAAGATATGCACGTCTAAGCATAAATAAAGAAGCCTAAAATGCATGCTACCTAGGAACCTTATTGCATATCATGAGCCTAAGTTTTACAAAGTGTTCTTGAGAATCATTCATCAAAGCCAATGTTGATGTTAAGTCATTGAGACATAACCAAAAGTGATTGCTATATCAAAATAAATTAGGCATTATAAGTATGAATAACTTATAATGACATAAAATTCTAACTATTCTGAGCCAGTTTGAATGTGAATATTTATAACTAAGGATAATGGTAAAACAATGACCAAAACTAGAGCTACAATGATTTAAATTTAAAATAACAAGAAAAAACAAAGAAAAAGATAAACATAAATGAACCTAACTTGAAATCAAGATATGATATATCAAGACTTAAATACGAACAAAAAAAGTTAAAAAAAGAAAGGCAAGAACATCTTAACGACATGAGATGAAGATATGAATTATCAAGATCCATGTGGACCATCAAGGTATTCTTGAACACAAAATAGAAAAGGAAAATAAAACAAAAAAATAAGACACCAACAACAATAAAAAAATTAAAATGGTCTAAGAACAACGTAATAACATAGGATCAAAATATAAACAATCAAGATCAATGTGAATCATCAAGATGTTCTGAAACACAAAAGAGAAAAGCAAAACCAAAAAAGGGAACACAAGACCATGAAGAGACAAGAAGTAATAAAAATAGAAAAAGGATAAAAATAAAAGGAGAGGTTTTAAAGCACAAAAAAACACCAAGAAAACACAACAAAACACCAAGAAAACTCAAATAAACACACATAAACAAAAACCAAGTTAGTGCAATTTAAAGCCAAATGTTCATGCATGTGTGGTAGAGGCATTACTTTCCACCACATCATAATAAATAGCAATGATAGTTTTTCCCTAATTAAAGAGGAACAATTACATAATAAATAGGGGAAGAGAATAAAAGGAAGGGTTTCGCCAAGCTGACTCCAGATGTATAAGACAAGTGGACAGTGCCTACATAGTTCTATAGATGAATATTCCAATATGAACTTCAGGCCAAATGTAGTTCTCCCCAGAAATGGGATAGAAGGAAAATGATGATCATAATAGGATTATTAATGTTATATGAGAATATGGAAGATACAACAAACAAATGGGAATGATCTTGAAAACAAGAAACTGATGAGATGAGAAAGAATGATCTTACAAAATGGTAAGTGCATGGGACGAGATGAGATGAGCTAGTTTTCCTATGCTTTCAAAATGGAAAGAGCATTCAAACTTAATAGGTGATCACAAAATGGTGAGAGTTTTCAAACTTAATGGTTTCCCACAAAATCATGAGAGCATTCAAACTTAATGGCAACTCACAAAAAGATGAGAGCGTGAGATGGTGGAATGGGAATGTATAAAAGTGTGAGATAATATTTTTGTTATTTTATAGATAATGTTATAATGTTTTTGATATTTTTAAATTATTTCTAATATTTTTTTCATTTTTGGGATAAAATATGCACAAGGTGGGACCATCTACTCGAGGAGATGCACGTCTTGAGAGTAGAGGTTCTAATAAGATAGATAAGCTAGCTGCAATGGCCCATGCTCATAAATTCATGAGAGTGAGGAAAGGGGGACTAATATGACTTTAGAATGAGTTGAGCATGACTTACATATTTCTAAAATGACCTCAAGTCATAGTAATTTTATCCACACAAAAGGCAGGGAAAAACCAACTAGGTCTCAACAAGTTCTCAAATCTGGCAAATGGCCAATCGAATGAAAATAGTAATGGTAAGGTGATGCCAAAATGCATGATAAACAAGTGTTTCCCCTAGTTTTCCCATAGTTAGTTATAACTAAGATACAATGACATAGGTCAATGATACTAATTTTCCCATAGGTGGTTATAATTAGTAGCAAGACTAGTGAAACATTAATTTGCCCATAGGCGGTTATAATCAAGATCACATAAAAAAACATGGATATAGGATGAAATATATATTTTAAAATCAATTATCACATTACTTTCATAGACTATCATTATAAACATGGATTTTATTGATTGTTGAAAATTGATTGGAATCCCCCCACAAAAGGTGTAGGAAGAATCAAAAGAACCAAGATCAAAATAGGATTGGGTAGGATGACTAAAAATAGGCTTTGTTATAGATAAGAATGGAAATGGTATAAAAAAAGGATCAGAAGAAAAATTGGATACAGTGGAAACAAAGTTTCCCCCAAGTCATGACTATATTAGGTTGTTCACAAAATGGTGAGAGCGTGGGAAAGGGGTGAACGATCTGACCTCAATAAAAATTGAGTGCTATCTACGTAGTCCTAAATGACCTCAAGTAAATGTAGTTTAAAAGGCATGGTTCATGGATCTCAATGGTATAATAATGCCTAAAAGGGTCTATAAGGTTTTCCCCAAGAGACGAGGCATGGTAATGGCAAATGGGTGAATGGTATATGAATAAAATGATTTTGTTTCTCCTACTAATGGGGAGATGCATGTCTTAGTCAATATGTGAGACAACAAAAATGATCAGCTATATAAGTTGCTATCCAACACCCTTTCAAAAAAACTACTCTATTAGTAACTTGTTGCCAATATGGATCTCAATAATGTGTTCGTGATCTTCATAGGTTGTTGATTTTGCTTCCTTCAAACATCAAGATAAGATATCCTTATAACCTTGATAAAGGAAAGTGCTACCATTGATGGTAAATAATGGTAGGAGAAATGAGATAAGTGGGTAATAAATAGGTGGGTGATAATGGAATGTATAAAGGTCAAAATCAAATGAAGATATAGAATTTTAGTCATACATAATGTTGTTGATGTCAGATTCAACATAAAATAGGTTGTGGTGGGGCCAAAGACCTCTGAAAGTGATCTCGATAGGACCATCAAATTTTACTCGACCTTGAGAGTAACTACCATATGATTAGGTTGTAGATAGGAAACTATTTTGATTTGATCTTTGATATTATCTTCAATAAATAATGAAGAACTTTTATGCTCAGCTATTGACACCTTGATGAGGTTTTCATCAATGAATTTTTTCTGATCATCCCATAACACCTCTAAGAAGGTTTCAAAAAGAGATGTTAAAATTTGACATTGATTGCCTTTTAGTGCCTTCAAAAAGGTGTCACTAAAAGATTCTGAGTTTGATCTTTGCTTATCCCCTAGCACCTCCAAAGAGGTTTCACTAGGAGAGTGTTCTTCTAATATATGAATGTGGTCTTGGCCTCCTTGCTCTTCTTCAGCTACTATGCCACCATGGATGTAGTTCAACAAAGTGTATTTCTATCATTCCTAATTGACATTTATGGGAGGTGGATTGTCAATATTATGGCTATGTTGGGTGGTAATAATGGGATGGTGAAAGGTAACACAACCCTCATAGAGGATACTAGGGAAAATTGTATCAATGTTGAAGTAATCATCCTCAAAATTGTAGAAGGATCACAAATATATTCAAATTGATCTGCAAGGCAATTATAACCAATGTTGTAATAATACTCTAGCTTCAAAGCAATGGACTCTGAATCCAACATTGTAATTGATGTTGAGTCTATTTGTGATGCTAAATGTAATGCCATTTCAAAAATGGAACCTGACTCTAATATTGATTCTTCATCTGATATGATTGTTTTGATAATGTTTTATTGAATGCTAAACTTTTGATAAGTAATGGCCTATGATGGCATAATGGGCTCAATAAAAATGGATTCATTTTGGAAGAGTTCAACATAGACTGACTTGTCTAAGTGAATCCCCTCAAAAAGAGGGAACCACTCAAGGGATGTCTCGATAAAATCATTTCTATCAAAGTGAGACTCCTCAACAAGTGGGAAAAGGTCAAGAGACAACTCTACTGAGATTGACTTATCAAGGAGATGAGGCCCTTTGAAAATAGGTAACATATGAATAGGTCACTTATCATAGTTTATCTTATCACAAATGGGTGTTTCAATGATAACATGTTGGTTTTGGTTCACAATTGGCTGCAAAAGATCAAATTTGAACACATTTTGATCCTCATAAGATGACATTTGAAAAGGTGATGGTTCTTGTTTACGATCAAAGACCAAAACAAAATTTCTAAAGTGGGGAACATTTAGTTTAGTGGGAATAATGGTTTGTGGTTCAATAATGGATGCTCCAAAGATTAGACTATTGAAGAAGGGATACAAAAAAATTGGTTCATCAAATGGAGGTTCTTCAACAATAGATTCATAAAAAACTGGTGATGGGCCAAGAATGGTAATAATTGGATGCTTCTTAGTTTGGTTGCTCATGCAAACCAAAGGAGGAGGTCTTAAAATGGTAATGATGAGATGCTTCTTATTTTGGTTGCTCATGTGAACCAAAGGAGGAGGTCCTAAAATGGTAATGATTATATGCTTCTTAGTTTAGTTGCTCATGGAAACCAAAGGAGGAAGTCCTAAAATGGTAATGATCAGACGCTTCTTAGTTTGGTTACTCATGTGAACCAAAGGAGGAGGTCCTAAAATGGTAATGTTGGCATGTTGTGGAGTTTGATTACTTACACAAGCCAAAGCATCCAAGTCTTCTTGATAAACCCAATCATTTTGATCATGATTTGGATCATAAGTTGGATCTTGACTGTGCTCCCATGACTGATTTTTGTGAGGTGGATAGAAATCTGTCTCACAAACCATATTATGATGATAGGGGTCTTGACTAAAGTCATAAAAGCCATTTTGTGTGTCCATTCTATCATAAGTTTTTTTAGATATGAATGCACCATAAATGTAGCTAGACATATTTTTATTTAATGAAGAAATATCCAAAAACAAAAAGACTTAAAGTTTTGTAAATCCTAAAAAATGGTCCAAAGGATAAGTGGTTCAAACTTGGTTAAACTTGGTCAAAGGGGTGAAGTTGCATCTCAAAATTATTTTGTGCTAAGATTTTGCATAAAAAAACCTAATGTCAAACATCTAACATCAAAGGTTTTGAAGAAAGGTTGCATTTTCCCAAACAAAGTTACAAAAAAAATGATGAGAGTAGGCACTCGAACAAACAAACAATCGATTGTGTTCAAAATTGGGTAATCATTTAACTGAAGCAATTCAGCCCAAAATAAGAATATCTATGTACCAACCCCATTAATTGAGGCCTAAATCGAAATCAATTAATGTTTGGATCCAAACTTGACAAGGCTAATTTAAAATGCAATGTTGAAGACTAGGATTGGACCAAACAAGCTAGACAAGATCGGACAACATGATGGCACAAGACAAAGGTCCAGATGGTATATACAAAATGGTTTGAAACAAATGGTTTTGATACAATGGTAAACAAGTCTTGAAACAAATTGAGCTGCCTAACGACATAAGCATACTTGAATAATGTGGCCAATGGTTAGGTTTAAAAAACTTAAAGGGTAAAAAGATTTGACATGATTTGGGCAGCATAACACTACCCTTTTTAACTCAAATACATGATTTTGACATGTATTATGAACAAATAAACAATTTTTAACCTCAAATCATACCATGAAAATAATGATCAAAATGTACTAAGTATACTCATCCAAATCCTAGCAAGGGAATGGCATGTGGGTTTACCTAAAAATATCAAGGTTTTGATCTTTCTAGGGGAATCAATTACACAATGAATTTCATGTCAAACAATGCAAAAGACAAGCATGAAATTTGGGTGACTGCAACATGTGCGACTCCAAAGGAGCCAAATGAAGTCAATGTCAAGAGATGAAACCCCAGGTCAAAGCTTCCCTAAAGAACTTGCGGGAGGTGATGAAGTCCCCCTCACAAGTTAAGATAAATAAAAATAAATAAATCATGAAAATAAAAAGACTTTAGGGTCATTTTCAAGATCACCCAAACTTTAGTGAGTTTTTTGGGAGTGCTTTAGGTAACATTCTTTCTAAGCCTTGGACTAGGCTATTTATAATAGGAATGGTGTTTTTGATTCCAAGGGTTCCCTATAGGGGAAAAATGGAAGATCATACATGCAACATTCCTCTTTTTTCCAAACAAAATTAATCTAATCAACTATTTCAAACAAAAATTAACAAGTGTGTTCAATTTTAAACCCAAATAAAATGTTTGGTGGTGTTCATTTGACCCCTTGGTATTAGTCGTAACTTTTAAAACTAATGCTAAAAAAATTTATTTAAGCACCTCAAATTCTACTTTAAGCATGAAAATAATATTCCTAATTCATTTTAAAGCATGCAAAATATGTTCTAAAAAATGATTTATCAAACTTGAAATCTACTAGTTACCTGTCTACCCTTAAGGCATCACCCTAAAAGCAAACATGTTAGATTAGAAACATTTTAAATGGATTTTAGAAATTTTATAAAAAATATATAAAAATTGAAGCTAAACTAATGACAAATTCTAAAAATTTAGGAAAAAACATGTGGTTTTAAAAAAAATAATCCAAAATGGAGTCCGTATGACCCTAAACCAAGCATTTTAAAATAGCCCCCACGTTTGTGTTTTAAAGAAAACATATTGGTCGACATTGGTTATATACCACTGACGTCAAAAATATCTAATCGAAATATAATCAATGTCAGTTCTACTAACCAATGTTGGTTGAGCCAAGTAACTGATGTCAATATTTCCTATCGATGTCGATTACTGTGTAAACCTGTGGTAACAAAAAATGGCAAAATAAAGTTAGAAAACCAATTTGCAAGAGTTTTTAAATCTCAAATGAGTTTTTTAAGGTTGTCAAAGGATATCCTTTAGGTATGAGATGTGTCTTTTCCCACCGGGCATGCCAAGATGTAGAGAGGATTACAAAGCAAGTTAGTCAAGCATTAGTCCATAAATAATGAAACATGCATAAAGAACTAACTAACCAAGCCTATCTATTCCTATGGAAATTACAAAGGATAGCAAGAAAAAAATGAAATAAGGCAACACCATCTTACCTTCTCAAATTAATTCACCATGCTCATGTGGCTCAAAAATATGTTCTCCCTTGATCAATCATCCTTGTCTTTGTCAACAATGGCAGTAAGCTCCTCCAATGCCTTAAGAACACTCCACAAAACCTAGGCTCTTGATGTGTAATCACTAAACTAGCCTATGAATGAAGCTTTATAGAAATAATTTAGCATTATAACTTTAAAATGTTTATTATTTTAAGATATTTGAGCATAATAAACTTTCACCAAAATAACTTACAAATGATGTCCATGACCTCTCTATTTATAGATTTTTGAGATTGGTCAGGATCAACCTCAACCATCCATCTTGAGATGAAGATGTGTGGTTGAGGATAATATTAATATTTGTAATTAAATCCATAATTATAATCAAGATGACCTTGGAAAAATGGGAATTAAAGAAGTATGAGAGGCATTAACTAGGCATGGGTGACCCATAATCCTGATATTTTATGCACTTATGGCTTGATGGATGCCACCCCATAGACGATGTCACTAGGTGATGTTGATAATAAGAATCAATTTTCAAAAAGAAATATTCTACAAATCTCATGGAAAATCCACTTAAGCCTTTGATTTGGATTAATTAACCTTAAGTAAGGCTAATCAACATTTGTGCAATTATTTGAAAATTGACCCTCAACTAATCAAAATGGTCAGAAAGTCATATTACTGGATCATAATTTGACTCAAGAATAATTAGAAGGAGATGCCAGATGTTTTGGAACCATATTTCCATTTAGGATGTTCCTAACAACAAATAATAGAGGCACATGTCGTGTACCAATGAATTAGAAGAAAAGAGCGATTTAGAGCACAAAAGGTGAAATCATCATTTTGACTCAAAATGAATTGATCAAAGTTAGCTGATCTATAAATTACATTTACCTACTTAGGAATACTTTGACATAAATTAGATTTTGTAAATGACAAGTTCAAACCATTAGCACATTTTATGGATTTTGACCTAAAATGTGCATTTGAGTAAGACTGATAATTTCAACACAAATGTTGCTAGGAATTAGATGTTTATAGGAGGTCTATGCCTAGGTTACCATATTGAAGGCAAAGGTCATGCCAAGAGAACAAAGTGCATGAGAAGATGATCAAGATAAGTCAGTATCCACCCAAAGTGAGGTGAGAAGTGACCATTTGAACTGCACGTCACTTCACCAAAAAGTTTTTAGAAGTTAATATAGTGGTGGTGGAGGCACAAAAATATGTATTGAATATGAAAATAACAAAAGATTTTTGTATATTTTATGGGGCACATAAAATCTCAAGGAGTTTATGCACTACCACACCATCAATGAACTATAATTAAGGCATAAGATGAGAAGTAGTAGTATGAAACAATGAACAATTTACTGTGTTTGGTTACAAACCTTGTATTAATTCAAATTTTTGAATAGACAACTAGATCACATGTAGAGAACTAGAGAGGCAAACCAAAGAAACCCTATTTTAACAAGACCCTGAGCACCCTTAGATGCAAAAATGGATGATTATATAGAGAAATAAATTAAATTCCCCATGAGGTTTGTAGAGGAAAGAAATGGGTACAATGTGGGCAAGAAACTAGGTAGTTATCTACTAAGTTGACGTTAAGTCCATCATTAGTAGCACACAAAGATGAATAACTAAACATACAATCACATATGTCATAATTGTGTGAAGCACCAATAACTATTGAAGGATTTGGTAAGATAAAAAACTAAGGTTCAACACCAAAAAACTTAGAATGGCTAAATATTAGATGAGATCGAGCCCATAACAGGTTTAAATAGACACCAATAGAGATCAACTAGTAGCAAAAGACACCATTGAAAAAATAACAATGCTAATAGTAAAAGGGGTGAATGTCACCCTGATCAATCTAGAGGTGCTCGAGAAGACGTTTTACTAGGATATGCAGTTCCTTGAAGAAGTGTTGATGGGAGAAAACTAGGTTTCATTCACACCCGACTACTACCTAAAGGAGTATAACCACATAACCTCCAATAATGGGAATGAGATAGTTCAAGATAGGATGGTAAACATAGGAGAAAATACTGTAGAAGGTGAAACATTGTTTGATGTATCTCTCTAAGATAAGCTGATGACCATCGACATGACACAATTCTATAAGTTATCAAGTTTTAAAAAGCCAAAATAACTTGTGCAGTTCCTCCTCTCACACATCTATGGGGACATGTTTTACTTTATAGGGAGTTGCATGAGGCTTTTGGTAAACCTAATCATTTGAATCACTAGACTCCCAAGATATGACATAGACATCTACCTGATGATGGAAGATGATGCCAAAGTTGAAACGGTCAAGAAACTCCTAGGTTACTTCGAAGGAGGTTTCATATTCTTGATCAAGGTCATCAATGATCCTAGGATGAGGGAAAAAATGTTCTTGGTGAGTTCCAAACTATGGCCAAGTGGATGATGGGTAGAAGTTAGAAGAACCTACTTGTGCATCATGTAACACATGGCACAGGAGATGAAGTTCAACATCACCAAGTTCATCATAGAGGATATAATCAAGAATTTGCTCAAATGACACATAATGATGTAGATCTTACATTGGGGTTATATGTTGATCTTGATTGTGATGGAGGAGATTAGCATACCTGATGGTGATGAAGACAACTTGTTTGTCTTCCCAGTGCACAATTACTCCTCGACACTCAAGTATTAGAACTCTATTTGCCCCTACTTTTACACTAAAGTATAAAGCATGTGTAATGGTATAATACACTTGATACATTAAATCTTTTAGATAAGAATGGTGCATCCCATAAAAAATCCAACACAATTTGTTTGGAATGATAAATTTTATCATGATGAAGCACTTTTGCATCATTCAATTAGTGCTTGTAGATGGATATGCTCAGATTGGATGAAACTACATTATATGTTTTCAACGAAGTACTTTAGGGAGGTACTATGTAGAATACCTAATGCATAGTAGGTGGATATCTTAGTAAAGACTATGGATGCAGAAATACATAGGTTGAGGTAGTAATATGTACACCTAGGGAGAAAATCAACTAAGGATGAGGAGGAGGATTTCTATGCCACTGACATCTATCCCCTCGAGAGAGAAGTCATCCTTGGGCACATCCACAGGATCTTCTATGATATAAATCCAAGGAATAAAGGCATACCCATGAGCAAAGATAATGATCTCCCCCTTAAAGTCAGTGAAGAAGGAGATTTGGCATAAGTGGTAGCAATCAAATCCCCTTAGAAGAAGTGGGGAGAAACCTTAGAGGAAATACAGAAGCACCTTCCTTTGAAAATCACCTCTAAAGATGAAGCTTCCCCCTATACAACAAAGAAGAAGTGCATGGTATTAATGCCAAAAAATACCTCACCCAAGCCAAGGGAGAAGAAAAATAAATCTAAGGGGCTAGTGGTGATGGCCACAATAACCTTAGAAGAGATGGAAGTGCAAGAGGTGCAAGAGGAAGTAGAAGCGTAGTGGGTGTAAGAAGAAGAAGAAGAAAGAGGGATGAAATTCTATATCATCTAAGAAGAATAAATCGAGGAAGTTTCTAAAAATAAATTAATCCATGTGGCTCTCTGAGGTGGCACTGTTGCCATGATTGGGGAAGTAGGTCCCTCAAACACCCTAACCTTAGAACCCATGATGCAAGCTCCACAATCTTAGGAGGAGAAGAGGCATAGATGGATACAAAATAGGCCTTAGTAAGGAAAACATAGAAGTGGCACTGGAGTTATATCAAATAAGGGAGGTCATGAAGGATAAGAGAATGACCCAAGTAGGGATGGATAAGGTTGAGGCTGAGAAGATAAGGGTTGAAGAGGAGAAGACAATCATGCCAGTAAAGAAAAGGAAGGCAAAGAGGAATAAGTCTAGAAAGGAGAAGGCTAGGAGAGAAAAAGAAGCAAAAAGGGTTATCATAAGTGCAAAAACCATAAAGGACAAAGCAAAAAAGGTGACTAGTGCCCCCACCAGCATAGAAAAATAAGGTGGACCATAGGCATGCCTAAGTAGTGAAGGGATACCTATAAACAAGGAAGGTGATACTGACACATTATAGAAGCAAACATAGAGTAAAGTTGAAATCCCATAAACTTAGGAGTACAAAACTAGTGTCAAAGAGAAGGGAGACATGGATAAAGTGGACAAGTCCAAGGAAGAACCCTAGCTTAAGGAATAAGAAACATCAGAGGAAAGCATGAAAAAAGGTACTAGCTTTGATGAAGAAGAGCTAGAGTAGATGACATTGGCCATCTAAGAGGAATAAGTTGAGCCAAGCCTATGACAAAGGTACGTAAGGGGTTTATGGATGAAGACTAATACATGATGGAGTATATGCCCCTCAGATACACCATGACATTGATGTGCCATTACCTATACTTTACCTTTGATTAGTGACATGGATAATGCTCAATTTTAGGTATCATAAAAGGTGATCCTTAGCATAAAACAATAAGAGGAAGGGTAGGACTCACTTATGGTAAACCCTCATGCAGTGAATCCAGTATGATCGGTTAATACCCTCTTTCGAATGACTTTTGATATAGCATGAAAGAACATCATCAAAAATGTTAGAGCCTTGAGCTCAAAGAAGATTGAACTAGAGGAAGATGAAATGAACAAGGCCATAAGATTCAAATTGTATCAATTGACCTAGCACATGGAGGAAGCTGAGCCATTCCTCCTAAATCGCTTTGATGCTTAAATGTTTTTGAAGGTTGACAAGATATATGTGCTAGTGGAGTATATAATCCCAAGGTTGAAGGTGTAATCCATTCTAGAATAAAAATAAGACCCTTGCACCAACATAAAATAAGAGCTTTCCATGAAACTTGAAGAAGTGGAAGACCTCTTTGTAAAGCTGGAAGAGGGTGAAGAAGTCGTTGATGCAATATTTTGTAACTTCTCCACCCAAACATCAGTCATCAATGTGTGCCTCAAAAAAGAAAAAAGGAGAGAAGGATAAACTTATGTTAAAGGCATACATTGTGACCAATGTCAAGCATGCTCAGATAATGTCCTAGGTCAACACTTTGAGTGCCTGGATCAAGACCCAGGAGTAAGAACTGGAAGAGATCTTCTGTACACAACAAATAAAGGCTTGCAATAAAATGGAGATCCTCGATAGAGATATAGAAAAGGAAAATCAAAGGATACAGGCCTTTAGGAGATAATTAGAGAAAAAAGACATGTTTTCCCTCATTGTCACCTCCATACAAGTAAACAACATTGTAGAAGAAATCAAGCTCACCATTTAGGGTTTTGAGGACTTCAAGGTGGAACTAAAGGAATGTGTGTCCATGATTTTTGCACTTAAGGCACTAGAAGGATAGTCTAAGGATAGACAAATTTTTTTTATGAGTTAATATTGGGCCCCAAATGTATCTAAGTATAGGGTCTATACTAACACAATAAACATCTAGGCACGAGGCAATCACTTGTCATGATTGTTGTTTTGTCATCTAGTGCCACCAAATGGTAGGTGGCTAATAACTCCTTGAATCAATCAACATTGGGAACTAGGTACATGGGATAGTGAATGCTCATTAAAGATATGCATAATGGAGATGATATGATGTGTAGCTCTAATGCTAGCTCAATGATTATCTTGCTCCATTCCCCATGATCCTAAGATTATTTGAAGCTCTATATATATGAGTTGAGTTCATTTGGAAAAGAAGGAGATGATTGGAGTAGTGAATCCCTGATAGATTGGTTTTAGACATTATGTTTACTATTATACTTAAAATTAGTTGAAAACACTCTTAGTGCTTCCAATTTTAATGCCTAAGCTTGACATGAGCCTATAAGCCTTTATTAGATTGAGTTGAGAATTTTATCAGTCTATATTTACTTATACATGTATTGTTGTTAAACTTAGTTAATGATGAAGCTTTGTGTAGGGTTTAATGGATCAAATGCTTGATTCTATAGAATATATGTTGAGATCTTGTGAGATTCTAATCTAACTCATATATGGTGTGCCTGTAGCTCCTATGGACCTTAGAACCTGATAGTGTAAATGCTCTAGGTATGGGCAAGACCTTGAACCTTGTAATGATACCCATGCCTAAGTAAAAACCTATGCCTAAGTCCCTCAACTAGATACCTAATTTCCCATTAAGCACCTGAATGACCATAGACTAGGGTTACCAAATGTTTACACACATATATGTATAGCTATCATTTAACTAACCAAGGCCCCAAAAGATATATTTGTGCCATGGCACAACTAGCCCAACATAGACCTCGGTCCCTTTTCCACTACGCTTTAGGTGAAAACATAAGGATTGCATATTATGTAACATGATGCCACTGTAGTTGAGTGTTAAATGTTTAATGCCATAGGAATATACAAGGCTTGATCCCTATTGTAACAATCATAAATTTTACTTGGATAGCTATATAAGTGCATGAGTAGGCCCATGAACGAAACACCTCCTTTTCTACAACAAGTTCAAGAAACTTCTAAAAATTGTTGTTTCATTTATGATCTAATTTCCTTTTTGCAATTAACCTTTAATTATATCATTTAAATTTAAGCCAAGTGTGTTTCCTATATTTAAATATTAGTACTTTAATATTTTTTATGTGTATAATGTGCATATATAGTGCTAATACCTTACCAAATTATACAAACCCTAGGTTGACAATTTAATGAATGATCATTTTTGATAAATTAAGTGGTTATTTATTTGGATCAAATATATCATGTTATACATTAAATTAATGGATTTCATAAATTTAATTGTGGATTTAAATTTTTTGGTTATTTTGGTATCATTTCTAGGGAAGGTGTTAAGCACTAGAATCTCTAAAGGTTAGGTAAGATTTCATGTTTCCATAGAATTAATATTTTATTATTTTATGGAAGTAAAAATTATTTCTTTCTATAAGTAATAATTCTTGATTTTTAACATTAAATTTCTTATTTTATAACATAATATTTATTTTTCTCAAGAGTTAATTATTTATTTCAAAATTTATATTTTAAATTTCTACAAATTAGAATAGGAAAAACAAAATAAAACCCTTTTGAATGAAACTTATGTAGGGTAGGGTATAAAAATACAAAAAATAATGTGGAAGTGTTTGTATGTACTATAAAATAAGTTACTTGGGTATAATTTTACCTAAAATACTAAGATTCTCTATAGAATAAGAAGTTAGGATTTCATTTTCAACGATAAATATGTAAACTTGTAGTAGCATAAACATTTTTTGCAATAATAGAGACATCACCTGTAGCAATAGAGATATCACCTATAACAGTTGAATAAGTGAATGCAGTTTATTCACACTAAATATTGGAAGAAAAAGAAAAAAACAACAAAGGATTAGTTATCTCAACTAGTAAAATAGTTTGATAACAAAGGGAAAAAGGATCTACTTCCTTGATAAGGACTTAGTTTCACCATTTCAAAGAGTTTCTATTTTCTTACCCTATGCTTAAAAATTAGGTATTTGTCTCCATCCACCATCATCAAAATTCATCTATAAAAGAGAAAAATCTCTTCTAGCTCTAAAAAAAGCTATAGAATTTGTTGAACCCACTGATTCATCCAAATAAGACATATTTATTGAACTTATAGAAGAATGTTTAAGAATCTCCACTCCATCATCTCTAGTCAGAAGATTTTTCATCCCATTTTAATAAGATTAAAATAATTTTTTATTACTTAGAGTGGGAATTTTTTTACAAAGGATTTAAAATGTGGGTGGTGTAAATTTATGGTTTACAAGTAGTCTAAATAATCATTAAATACAATATGAATAAAAATATGAGGCCACAAGTTTTTAGTTTCCTATCAATACCATAAGGTTTATTAACCCATGAAGAACATCCATGTCTCTAATTTTCCTAGCTTAAGAGGAACAACTAATGAAGATCCTAATATGTTTCTCTTTGAATTTGATGTCATATGTCATTACTAGGAATACAATCATGATACTCAAAATCTGAAAATCTGAAATTATTTCCATTTACTCTCATAGATTCAACCCTCAGATGGTTTATGAGTTTGGGGAAAGATGCAATCTTCATTTTCAAATATGTGAAGGACAAATTTATCTTAAATTAACAAGAATACTACAAAGGAATGGACTATACAAGGAATGATATCTTCTAGATGTCACAAAATGAAGTTGAAACATTGGAAGATTACTTACAGATATTTAGGTTTACTTGGCATAAATATTTACAAGTAATCTTCAAATGGTAATTTTTGGATAGTATCAAATATGTTATTTTAAAATCACTCTCTTATGGAAAACTTACTTAAGATGAATGATGAATAAAACTATAAACAAAGGAGCT
>JARHVA010000729.1:3350000-3395000 GCA_037957365.1 Torreya grandis
AATCCTACACAATTTTCACCCAAGGAACTATAAATTTTGGTGGACAAAAACATCCCATAGTCATGTATTTATAGATACCTCTTTAACAATTATGTCAAGTTTATCATGAGTATATGTTTGAAAGAGGGTGAAGTATTTGATATCCTTCATACATGTCATGATGAAACTTGTAGGGAAATGTTTTCAGTAAAGAGGATAACCTATAAGATCCTTATCATTTGTCACTTTTGGACCATTATACATCGAGATAATATTGTATATAGTCACAAATGTGACATATGCCAATGTATGTGGGAACCCACACATTTAGATGATATTCCCCTTCAAAGATAATTAGACATGAAACCTATTGAAAAATGGGGAATTGATTTCATTGGACTAATAGATACACATTCTAAAAACAAGGAGTAAATTTGGTATGTATTGAATACCTCACCAAATGGGTATAAATTAGAGATTTGACTCATACAACATGTCAATGAACATGCTTGTTACTAATGGAAATTACATGAATAAAATGGTTTTATATCCACCTACCCAAACACAATCATAAGGAGAATGATCTCCATGGTTATCAGTTGAGGATGATGACCAAGTCCCCTTATAACCTTTTATTACCATTGAAAGCATCCATTTATTGAGAACATAAAAAGGAGACACGATTACTTACAATGCCATAAAAAAACTTGTACATTAGACCAACACGCTGATAAACTCCTTTAATGCACACATTTTTTCCTTTCCAATATCTTTACTAAATAATACTCCTCAGACACAAAGCATGATATTAATATATTTCATCATATTTTACTACACACTTTGTACCTTGAAACTTGTCTAGGTATTATCAAATCTATGTCAACTCTATAAAAACTAGTGGGCATAATACCTATAAAACCCATTAATATCGATGATAAACTATATATTCTGAACATAAAATCCATCTGGTCACCATGCTAAAAAAACATAAAATAACATTTTCATAGGACTATCATAATTTATGAGGAATACATCAAGTTATTTCCACTCCCACATATACATCAAATAAGAGTTCAAACCCATTATACAAACTCAATACGGGGTAACCCCTTTTGTCCAATAAATTGTAAACCTTGAATTATAAAAACTTTCAAATGCAATATTCATGTATTCCATCTCTAACAGCCAATGGGTCTTTCCACTTTTCATTATCCAAAATAATAATGGAAAAATATGCATCTATGTAGAATATAAATAATTAAATAATGCCAAAAAGAATGATCACTTTCTTCTCTTATTCATTAACTAGGTTCTTTACAACCTATTCGGAAATAAATACTTCTCTTTACTTCATTGTTTTATATGATATAATAAAATTATAATTTCCCTATAAGACTAATATAAGAAAACATTTACATGCCCTTGGGGTACTTATGTGTACTCGGTCCTCCCATTTGGTTTATTAAATGCTCTTTCAACATTTTAAAATATGACTTTTATAATTTTTATTGATCTATATTTTGACTATTTTGAAATATATACAGATGACTTTACAGTCTATGGGAACACATACAATGAAGCCCTCACAAACTTGGATAAATTTATCCAACATTGTCAATGAAATAACTGGTCATTTAGTCATGATAAGTGTTACACATTAATGTAATAAGTTATTGTACTAGGACATCATATTTTAAATTTAGGAATAGAGGTAGACCCTATTAAGATATAAGTTATAAATATATTGACTACACCACAAAATAAACATGATGTGAGAAGCTTATTAGGACATGTTTTATATTGTTGTAAGTTCATCAAATACTTTAGCAAGATATAAACTTTGTTGTTTGTTTTACTAAGCATATATGTTAATTTTGCATTGATTGATGCTTTTCAAACTATCAACGACTTACTTATGATAATACCCATGTTGAAATGTCTAGATTAAAATCTATACTTCCATATTAATATTGATGCATTTGACGTAACACTTGGGAAATTCCTTGGGAAAAAATATGGGTATATCAACAATGCTATATATTTCACCAGTAAGAGTCTACAACATCCAGATTTTAACTACATAGATAAAGAGAATAAATCCCTCAAAACATTGTGTACTATACAGAAATTATAACATTAAAATATTATATACTATAAAATTTTTATAACATCACATTACTGGTTATCTTTTTTTTATCCATATTGATCATCATGCTATTAAATAATTAGTGAATAAACCAACAGTAACTAGTAGGATAATTAGACGGTTATTATTTTTAAATGAGTTAGATATTAACATTATGGATAGATATGGTAAAGATAATGTATATTAATATATTTTATCCATTACTATAATTTTATGAAAAAATTCCATTAATAGATGACTATTTTCTTGACAAACATATCTTTGATTTTGCTATTAACAATTTTTTGTTTGCCGATATTGCTAACTATTTGTATATAACTCAGAATCCTACACATTTTTCACCCATATAAATATAAATGTTGGTGGCTGAAAACATCCCATATTCATGTATTTCTAGACATCTCTTTAATAAGTGTCTTTATTTGATCATGAATATATGTGTGAAAGAAGATGAAGTATTAGATATCCTTCATACATGTCATGACGAACCTTTTAAGGTAAATGCTTTTAGCAAAGAGGGAAACCTATGAGATCCTTATCATTTGTTATTATTATCCCACTATACATTGATATAATATTGTATATACTCACCAATGTGACATATGATAATGTATGGGAGAACCCACACGTTTAGATGATATTCCCCTTCAAAAACAATTACTCTTGGGACCTATTGAGAAATTGGGGATTAATTTCATGGGCCCACTAGATACACATTCTCAAAGCAATGAGTAAATTTTTCTATGTATTGATTACCTTACCAAATTAGTATAAGTTACATATTTGAATCATGCAACATGTCAGGGAACATACTCATTACCAACGGAAACTACATGAATAAAATCGTTTTAAACCCACTTGCTGAAACACAATCATAAGGTGAACAATTTATATGGGTATAATTAGAGGATGATGACCAAGTCCCTTTACAAACTCTACTTACCATTGAAATCGTCCATTTCCTCCAAACATAAAAAAGATGACATGATCACTTACAATGCCGTAAAAAAACTTCTACACTAGACCAACACATTGATAAACTCCTGTAGTGCACACATTGTCTCCTTTCCAACATATTTACTAAAAAATACTCCTTAGACAAAAAGCATGATATCAATATATTTTTTCATATTTTACTACACACTTGGTCCCTTGGAACTCGTATAGGTAATATCAAATCTATGTTAGCTCTATAAAAACGTGGGAATAATACCTATACAACCCATAAATATCAACAATAAACTATATTCTCAACATGAAATCCAACTAGTCACCATGTTAAAAAAAACATAAAACAACATTTTCATGGGCTTATCATAATATTTGAGAAATAAACCAATTTATTTTCACTCCCACATATACATCAAATACGAGTTTAAACACATTATACAACTTCAATGTGGGGTAACCCCTTTCGTACAGTAAATTTTAAACCTTGAATAATAAAAACTTTCAAATGCAATATTCATATATCCTATCTACAATATCCAATTTGTCTCTCCACTTATCACTATCCTAAATAATAATGGAAAATTATGTATGTGTATAATATATAGAACTAAATAATGCCACAAGGAATGATCACTTTCCTCTCTTATTCATTAACCAAGTTCTTTACACCCTATTTAGAAATAAATACTTCTCCTTACTTGATTATTTTATATGATATAATCAAATTATAATTTCCCTATAAGACCAAGATAAGACAACATTTACATGCCCTTGGGGTACTTATGTGTAATTGTTCCTCCCATTCAGTTTATTCAATGTTCTTTTAACCTTTGAAAAGATGGTTTTTATAATTTTTACTAATCTTTGTCTTGACTAAGTTGAAATCTATATGGATGACTCTATGATCTATGGGGAAACCTACAATGAGTCACTCACAAAATTGGTTGAATTTATCCAACATTATTAATATAATATCTTGGCATTGAGTCATGAGAAGTGTTACATGTTAATGTAATAGGGTATTGTACTAGGATATCATATTATAAATTTAGGAATAGAGGTATACCCTGTTAGGATAGAAGTAATAAATAGATTGATTACACCAAAAAATAAACACGATGTGAGAAGTTTATTATGACATGTTTTATATTGTCATAGGTTCATCAAATACTTTAACAAGATATAAAATTTGTTGCTTGTTTTACTAGGTGGATATGCTAATTTTGAATTGATTTATGCATGTGAGGAAGATTTTCAAACTCTCAAAGACTTACTTATTATAAAAACCATGATGAAATGTCCATATTTAAAGTTAAAGTTACATATTAATATTGATGCATCTGACGTAACACTTGGGACATTCCATGGGAAAAAATATGGGTATATAAACTATGCTATATATTTTGTTAATAAGAGTCTACAACATCCTGAGTTGAACTAGAAACTACATAGAATAAATTCCTTGAAATAGTGTGTACTATAAAAAACTTATAGCATTACTGGTTATCTTGTTTTTATCCATATTGATCATTATGCTATTAAATAATTAATGAACAAACCAACAATAACTAGTAGGATAATTAGATGGCTATTACTTTTATATGAATTTAAATATAACATTGTGGATATACATGGTAAAGACAATGTAGATTAATATATTATGTCTTTTAAAATAATTTTATGAAAACATTCCATTACTAGATGACTATTTTCCTAACAAACATATCTTTGATTTGACTACTAACACTTTTTGGTTTGTTGATATTGCTAACTATTTGGCTACAACTCAGAATCCTACATATTTTTTGCCCAAGAAAATATAAATGTTGGTGGTCAAAAACATTTTAAATTCATGTATTTATAGATACTTATTTGATTATTGTCTTGATTTGATCATGAATATATGTGTGAAAGAGGATGAAGTATTTGATATCCTTCATACATGTCATGATGAACCTTGTAGGGAAATGTTTTCAACAAAGAGGACAACCTATAAGATCCTTATCATTTGTTACTATTATCCCACTATACTTCAAGATAATATTGTATATACTCACCAATGTGACATATGCCAATGTATGGGGGAACCCACATGTTTTGATGATATTTCCCTTCAACCACAGTTAGTCTGGGAATCTATTGAAAAATGGAGGATTGATTTCATTGGCCCAATAGATACACTTTGTCAAAGCAAGGAGTAAATTTTGATATGTATTGAATACATATAAAAATGGGTATAAGTTATAGATTTGACTCATAAAACATGTCGGGGAACATCATCATTACCAATAAAAACTACATGAATAAAATTGTTTTATATCCACCTACCCAAACACATTCATAAGGAGAATAATCTCTATGGGTATAAGTTGAGGATGATGACCAAGTCCCCTTAAAAACTCTGCTTACCATTGAAAGTATCCATTTATTACAAACATAAAAAAAGACTTGATCACTTACAATGTCATAAAAAATTATAAATTAGACCAACACACCAATAAAATCCTTTAATGCACACATTATCTCCTTTATAATATCTTTACTAAAGAATACTCATCAGATAAAAAGTAGGATATTACTATCTTCTATCATATTTTACTACACACTCAGTGCCTTGACACCCTTATAGGTAATATCAAATCTATGGCATCCCTATGAAAACTAGTGGGCATACTACCTATAAAACCCATCAATATCAATGCTAAACTATATTCTCAACATGAAATCCAGGGAGTCACCATGGTAAAAAAACATAAAACAAAATTTTCATGGGTCTATCATAATATGTGAGGAATACACCAAGTTATTTTCACTCAACACATATACATTAAACTAAAGTTCAAACCCATTATGCAACCTCAATGTGGGGTAACCCCTTTTTTCCAATAAATTATAAAAAATTTCAAATCTAAGTTTCATATATTCCATGCCCGATAGCCAATAGGTCTCTCCACTTGTCATTATCCCAAACAATAATTGAAAATGATGCATATGTGTATATTATATAAAACTAAATAATGCCACAAAGAATTATCGCTTTCCTCTCTTATTCATTAATCAGGGTCTTTACACTCTCTTTAGAAAAAAATAATTATACTAAGCTAAGACAACATTTACATGCCTTTAGAGTACTTATGTGTACTCGGTCCTCCCATTCGGTTTATTCAATGCTTTTTGAACATTTTAAAAGATGGTTTTAATAATTTTTACTGATCTCTATCTTGAATACATATAAATCTATATGGATGACCTTATGTTCTATGGGGAAACCTATAATGAAGCCCTCATAGACTTGGATAAATTTATCCAACATTGTCAATATAATAGCATGTCATTGAGTCAAGGGAAGTGTTACACATTAATGTAATAAGGTATTGTACTGGAACATCATATTTTAAATTCAAGAATGGAGGTAGAACTTGTTAGGATAGAATTTATAAATAGATTTATTACACCACAAAATAAACATGATGTGAGATGTTTATCAATACATCTTTTATAGTGGAACAGGGTCATCAAATACTTTAATAAGATATAAACTTTTTTATTTATTTTACTAGGTAGATATGCTAATTTTGGATTGATTGATGCATGTGATGAAGCTTTTCAAAATATCAAAAACTTACTTGTGATAGCACCCATGTTGAAATGTCCATATTGAAAGCTAAGATTCCACATTAATATTGATGCATCTGATGTAACACTTGGGACATTCCCTGGGAAAAAATATGGGTTTCTAAAATTATTTTTGGGAAAACTAGTGTTTAGTTCCTAAATAATAAGGGGTCTAGAATAAAGGAAAAATCTACTTTAATATGGTAAAATATATTTTTTATCGAGTAAATTACATGATTAGAATAAATAAAATTATCTAAAAATGGATTAAAATGAATGATTTAAGAGCTAGAAATTGAGGTACAGGATTGGGAAACTATTTAGAATCTAGATATGACCTTCATTTTCTAATTGGATAGGAGCATTAAAAGTGGACAATAGTGGCAATAGTTCTATAGTCCACCTCTACCACTATTATCTAGAGGATCTGATCTTTTTGGGTTTTGTTTGCTGAGTCAGTTTGAGCTTGTGTACCAAATTTTGGATTCTAGAAGTCAATAGAGCTTGTTGTAGGTCCATTGTAATCTATAAAACCCTATATTCATCTACAAACATGTAAAAAAAACATGCATCAAAATAAAAATGGGGAAAACTAGGTTAGGTGAAGAATGATTGTATGATCTAGAACTCTTATTGTCCTGATCGCTACCTACATTAACCCTCAAGCTCTTAGATCCAATGTAGTTCTCCCTTAGGGAACATGCATAATCAATGTACATGATATATGAAAGAATGAATTTTGCATAGGACCTTCCTTAATCAAGCATGCAAGTCTAGGTGTGATGTAGAATTTTGAGCTATACTAGTGACTAATTTTTATTATGTATAATGTACCAAAGTAGTAAGTGCTAGCTATAAAATGCCTTGTGAAGTCATTTATATAAGAGAATCTTTATTTAAAATTTGAGAGCTTTATTTGCATTTGGATAACATTAGAAAAATTAGGGATGAGGATAAGAGAGAGTTTGGTACCTAACTAGTGAAAGAAACTAACCATTGGAAGTCAAAATGGCCCTAAACAAGAGTGATAGAAATGGACACTAGTGGTACCGACACTATAGTCCAACCCCAATGCTCTTTTCCTATAGTCTTAGGACCTAGGGGGATGGAAAGAGGATGGAAAAATTGACCTGGATGAGATAAAATGACTATTTGAAAGGCTTAGGATGACTGGGAATAAGTAAAAAGGTGACTTAAGCATAGAACACGACCAAAATGAATAAAATAAAGACATGGATAATGTGAACAAGGGTCATATTCTCCAGTCAAAGTCTCTTAAGAAAGGACTATGAAAAGACATAATATGTGTGGTTACATGACCAATTTAGGGCATATATATTTTCCCCCATTTTATTATAGTGATGTAATGAAATTAAGTACCAGAGTAAAATAAAGATAATAAAATACATACCTAAACCTACCTACATGGAGATAAGTGTGCTGAAAAAGGGTCAAAATCACTTCCTAACTAGGGAAGTAGATGGAGAGACAAATTATGCCTGGATAAAGAAAAAATCCTTGAAAAGGATGCCCCTTGTACTGAATCTAAATCAATATATATATGTTTACCTATCTGAGATGAACCTTATGATATAACTACTATAAGTTTAATAACCATTGTGTATCCACTTATGAAAGTGGATGGGCATGTTGGATAAGTGTAAGAATATGAATAATAGGAATGATGCCCCCCTTTTAGGGAGAGGGGTTAGATATATCATAGAGGAAGTTGAGCCAAAAGTGATGACTAGTGGAATAATGATAAAAGTGATGTTGGTATAGTTTTAATTAATTGAGAAATTGTTTGATTGATAAAACTATGTTGTTTTGAAAGTTGTACGAGCTCTTAATTGGTTAGGCTGAATTATTTGATAGTTGAAAAGGCTTTGATTGGTTAGGACCAAAGTGGATATCTAGGTAATATTGGTATATAAATGTGTGTGCCATAATAAGTAGATGATATATTAAGGGAATGAGGCTCATGTGATAATGAAGGTATAATTTTTTTGATTATGTGAAATGAAATGGTTTGTAAAATAGAGCTACGAGGTTGAAGTTCTAGGAAAAATGGTATTTTACTTTGAATGAGAAATTTATTTGATATATGAGAAATGAATTTATTCTTGATTCATTTATGCCTTGACTAGGTTGAGATTTGGAGATTTGGAGTAGCAAATATGCCATGGAGATGAGTGCTTATCATGACCCATTTTGAGCAGTTGGTAGCCCAGGTGGAGGCTGGTGGGGAGGTTACCCTGGTAAGTAGCTAAAACATGTGATTTTTGTTTATTTAGAAGCCTATTTTTGACATTTTTGAGATGTTTTGAAGTGTTTTAAGAAATTTCCACTAGTTCCAACACTCCTATCTAGGAGTCAGTAGTCTTGTCCAGTGTTCAATGCTACTATCTAGGTTATGGTGTTGTTGTCCACAGCTAGTGTCCTTTTGCAGTGCTGTTGTCTACTAGGGCTAGTTTTTTGAGATTTTGATTGGCTACCTATTGTTTTTTATCTTGGATATTTACTTTAGCATATTTGACTAATACATATGCTAGTTTTTAATGTTGTTTTAAGGCAATATACAAATGAGGGAGTTCTATAGAGGCCAGGTAATTCAAACCCTAAGATTATTACCTTTGTTAGATCATGAGAGAGCTATGATGGAGAGGGTAGGGTTGGGTCATGTGTGTGACCTAGGCACTATGAAATGGGATAAGTCTCTGATTACTACATTATGTGAGAGGTGGAATGTAAACACATGTACTTTATAGCTTCCTATTGGAGAGATTATGATTACTTTGGAGGATGTTTACTGTATTTTGTATTTGTCAATTAGTGGACAGTGGGTGACATTTTAGGATGATGAGGCACATATGCTATTGATTATGCATCCTTATATTTTCTTGGTGTGCCTTTAGGAATACATAGGAGAGGTAGTGATAGCAATGTATTATTGTTAGTTATTATGTAGTCAAGTGTTTTAAATCTATGGAAGTGGTTGGCCATGTTATTGGCTTCATTTGTTGTTGTGGATGGGAGTGGGATGTTGATTTCATACATGATGCATAGGATCATGTGTAGTATAGAGGTTTATGGCATGGTGTTCTAATGGGGTAAGAATATGCTTGCCCACTTATACAAAGATATTTACCAGTTTATTTAGGAGGCATTGAGTGGTGGTGTGAGTGTGGCTACTTTACTGTATTATTGGGCTTATGAGCAAATAACTATTGTGTGATCGATAGGATTCTTGAGGGATAGGTGGGCACCTCTAAATCCATTTGGAGAGTGGTGGACAAGTATGTTGGATATCTAATCTCCTAGGATAGATCACTATAGATGATTTTCAGATAGACCGGTGGCTAAAGATATTATATGGAGGCCCTATAGAGGATTTCTTGAGTGGCTTGAGGATGGAGTGAAATTACAGTGTATGAGGGTCAGTTGTTGGTTACATGACCATTGAGTTAGATTTTATGATAACTTTTAGTATGAGCACATGACTAGAAAATTTAGGGTACTATAAGATGTGCCCCTTGCAAAATCAGTGAGGGTGAGGAGTACGTGGTCACAAACAAGAGTAATAGCTCATGGTAGGCCTCCTGAGGTTGAGTTAACACTATTAAATTTAGATGTGTGAGATACAACTATAGATATTCTTGATGTAGATGATGTTGGATGCACAGAGCCATATACCACATGGTAGATGAGGCATCAATGGGCTCTGTTATATCCTATTCGTGGAGGTGATACCCCTAAGTATGAGGATCCTTCATCAATATATATGATGGGAGGTAAGCATTGGTTATATGTGAATTATGTACAAGTTTTTTCTTATTATATCATGTTTGGAAAATATATGGCTAACATAATGTTTATACTTTTATGTGTAGGTAGAGTGGGAGGTGCTTAGGATGAAGCACCTACTAGGATAGGAGGTAGAGATGATGGGTTATAGGAGACCATGATTGAGTCAACACTCTGAAAGCTAACATAGAATGTTCCTTATGATGTTATGAAGGTTTGTTAGAGTGAGTGACAGTCACAACTAGTGTTTATATGCATTTATTTGATAGGTCTGCTATAGCTACAATGGCATATGTTAGAGTAGTGGGAGAGAGAGATGAGCTAGATAGGCATGGGATGCATCCATCTAACTATGGATTGATGAGTATGTGGATTATGGATGAGTACATAGATATATAGAGGTAGAATTTAGATTTTCATGAGGATCATGGGTGGTTAGTGGAGTGAGATAGTTGACATAAAAGGCATTCAGGATCTCAAGGAGCTATGGGGTCATCGAGTGCTAGGCTAGACTATGGGACTAGTACTGAAGGAGAGAGTGAGACTGATAATGAGGGCATGACACCCATTCATGATTGATTGTATCTTATTATGGTGTATATATTTTGCAAATTTTGTTATATATATGGATACTGAGTTAATTTTGATTCATACATACTATGTTATGGATTTTGGAATAGATTGTTATATTTGTTTCAAGTGGTTGATAAAAAATAGTTGATTTAGCATTGATGTTGTTGTTGTTGTTGTTGTCTATTTTTGGTAAAATGATACTTCGCATATGTGATTTGACTTTTATTGATAAGTTTAGGTGTGATGTATAGAATTGATTTGTAATCATGAGTAAGCAAAATTTTGTTAGTTTTTTTGTAATTGGTAAATTATTGGGATGAATTTAGTTGGTTTGAGGTTGGTAAAATTTTTAGATAAGTTGCATTGATTTGAGATCGGTAAATTGTTTACATGGGTTGAGTTAGCTTAAATGTTGGTAAAATAGGATTTTGTAAGATCTAGATTTTTGGTAAGATGGTTTTTAGCTATGGATAGTTATTTAGGAGTTAGGAATGTTAGTTGTTAGGATGTTGGCATATAAGATAACATGTTGTGCATATTAATTCCTCGAGAGTGGCTCAAGAATATAAAGGCTAGATAGACCTTTGGCTCCATCATTGCCCTACTAAGTAAATCTATGAACTATTATTGGTATGAATGTGTATCGTAGCACTTTGTGTTGTATTACTATTTGAACCCTATTGGCCAACTGAACAAGTGCCCATACTATTCATGTTGTGTAGAAATATGCTCTATATTTGATACTTTTAGCTGTGTACTAACTATGGTTGCACGTGGAGATTCTACAAAATGTAACTTGATTGGATGTGCAATGGGAACTATGTGCAATGAATAAATCTCATCTATCTATAATTTTATACCTTGTGGCCTCTATTTTGATGTGTATGACTAGGCCATAGATCAAGCTAATGCTAAAACCTATGATGTGAGATCATTTAATCTCAATTGTAGTGGGTTACTGCATGAGATAGGACCTAAAAATCTAGCCATAGTTAATATTTATCATGACTAGTACTATGTGATGTGGGTTCATATAATATTAGCTATAGTTGATTGCTACCTAAGATAGGAAATATAAAATCTAGCCATAGTGAATATTTCTCATGAGTAGTACTTTTTTGTGGTGCTTATGACTCTGATGGATATGTGTATGGAACTACACTATGTACTCCTTGGACTATAGTGCTATATGTAGGTTGCTCTTGTTGTATTAGTTTCCAAACCTTTTGAATATGTGGAATATGAGATCTCCTATGAGACTCTATCCTATAACTTGCATTTATCTCATGATGAGTGACCAATTATTATTGCGAAGGAATGTCTTAGGATGACTAAATCATTGATGAATGAGGTTTATGTTTCCATGATGAAGGATATCTCAGTGCCCTTTATGTGAATTCTATGATACCATTATCAACACATCTGTTAATGAAATCTCTGAGTCCATAAAAATCATTATATCTATGTCCACAAATACAATGATATTTTTAAGAGGGCGAATGTGGTTGTTTCTATAAGATATGGGGATCTCATCGACGCGTAGAAGGTAATGTGATTAACCTCCTATCTAATAATGTTGATAATATGATAGATGGGTTATCCTACTCTAAATCAAATAGAAGTGGTGCTTTGGTGTTGTTCTCTATAGTGCATACTATAGGTTGTACTCTAGACGCTAGATCTCTATTCTTAACCAGTTACTTTTTTGGTTATGGTCTCCTATCTTGTTTAGGACATGATAGATGTTTTATTCTAGGAGATATAGATAACTATGAAATCTAAAGCAATCCAATCAACTGAATTTACCTCAATCAATCCCAATTTCTTTTTCAAATCTAGAACTGTATAACATAAGTTCCTAAAGTAAGACTCTATCTGATATTGTAGGTGATCGAGGAGAGGTTTGAAAAGCCCCTTAATAAAGATATGCTAAATATTTAATATGATAGTTTGTATATCAATCTTAACATGTGATTCTTGAACTATAAGATGTAATCACTAACTTTATCTAAGGTATTATAATGTAAATTTTCAAGTTTCTCATATGTGACACGAGGGCCCTTGTTTGATATGTAATATCTAAGAAATGCCTCCTATAATTCATCATATGTATGCAAGGAACCAACAAGGAGTAGATGAAATAACTAATTCAATGCTTCCCCTACTAATGTCTATTGGAATAACTTGAGTAGAATTAAAGGACTCACATTTGATGGTAAATCCTTTCAAAAGGATTAAAAGTGTATGAATGGATCACTAGTTCCATTGAAGTGAGGAAATGATGGTATCTATAAATTCTTAGGCAATGAAGATTTTATAAATGTCTTCGGAAGAGGGTTGTCATATAAATCATTGACATCCATCCACAAATTATAAGCCTTGTTTTCCAAGGTAAGGAGATGTACTTGGTGTTGTAATTCACCAACTACATGGATTAATGAGATAATCTCTTGACATGGTACATTAGCATCTAGAAATGGTTCATTTAATCATTGAATTTTATTGTTAATTTTAACCATGGGAATGCATAAAAGTAGAAACAACATTTGCAAGTACATTATGTTTGAGAGAAGGAGCGAGAGAAGGGTTAGAAACATGAGATGCATATTTTTCTTCACTATGAACATAATAATCATCATTATTCCATGCATTGTCATCACTGAAATATTGTTCATAATCACTCTCATTTTCATATTCATTTGAATGTTCACTATCATACTCATTATCACTTTTAGTGTTACTAGGGAGTGGTGTAAGAGAAGAATTTAATTCATTTCTAATATACAATAAAGTATCATTTGAAGTTGGAATATCATGTGCACATATGTTATCCATGGATAGAATACATGCATTATTTTCATGAGAAGTAATAGAAAAAGAGATATCATTCAGAACTTCTTTTGACAAAGTAGAGTTAATAACATGAGATGTATGAATTGAACTATGCATTGGCAATTTTATTCTATTGCATTTATATTTTTATAATTTGAACATTAAAATAGAGAGAGAGAGAGAGAGAGAGAGAGAGAGAGAGAGAGAGAGAGAGAGAGAGAGAGAGAGAGAGAGAGAGAGAGAGAGAGAGAGAGAGAGAGAGAGTAGGTTCACATGGAAGCAAATTATAACCAAATAGAGCTTCGCTTGGAATTGCATGACCTATTTATTCATTTGTTGCATTATTTAGAGGAGAATGAAGTGAGAAGTATCATTCCCATTTATTAAAATTATTTTATTTAGAAGAAGGAATAAAATAGATAGGTTTGAGAGAAGAAGATTCATCTATTTGTTCTTCACTATCAATTTCACGTATATCATCATATTACTCATTACAAAAATAGTAATTATCTTCATTATAAATGAAATCATTTTCCATAGTCTTAGCTAATGTGTAATTTTGCAATTTTATCCATTCATTATCATAATTATGAGAAAATTTTAAAAATTGATCTATGAGATGAGAGGGAAGAAGTGCCTTAGTGTCCATTTTATTTCTTTCACCAAAGAGAATATTGAAAAGTACTATTAAATATATAAATGCAAAAATAACTATGAACATAGAGATTTTGAAAATACTTTTGACTATCCAAATCATTTGTAAAAATTCCAAAGCATTTTTCTAAAAATTTTAAGGGAGGAAAACTTGGGGTTTGAGGACCTAGTTTGGAAATATAGGGTTTTAGGCTAGGGTTTTAGAATTTTTGAAAATTATGCAATAATTTTAAATTGTAAAAATAATTTTGAATAGGATAAATGTACAGAAGTTTATACAAAAATAAAAAATTTAAAACTTAAATTTTTGCACAAGAAAACTACTATTATTGAAATTTTAAAATTAATTTTGACAAAGTAAATTATTTGCAAAAATTTCAAAATATTTTTCTAAATTTTTCAAGGAAGGCTTAGGCTTTGAAGACCTAGTTTAGAAATCTATGGTTTTGGGATAGGGTTTGAAATTTTTTTATAATTATACAACAATTTTAAATTCTAAAAGTAATTTTGAATAGGATAAATGCATAAAAAATTATACAAAAAACAAAATTTTGAAATTAATTTTTTTACACAAAATATGAATGAAAAACCATAAGGGTATCTAGGGTTTTAGACTTATTCAAAATAAGTCAAGATAACCAAATGTTTTATTATTTTTGGGAAAACTAGTGTTTAGTTATTAAATAATAAAGGGTATAGAATAAGGGGAAATTCTAATTTAATATGGTAAAATATAGATTTTTATCAAGTAAATTACATGAGAGAAAAAATAAACTTATCTAAAAATAGACTGAAATAAATGATTCAAGAGTTAGAAATTGAGGTACAGGATTGGAACACTATCTCAAATCTATATCTATCCTTCATTTTCTAATTGGATAGGAGTGTTGAAAGTGGACAATAGTGGCACTAGTTCTATAGTATACCTCTATCACTATTGTATAGAGGATTTGAGATTTTTGGGTTTTGTTCACTAGGTTAGTATGAGCCTGTGTGCCAAATTTTAGAGACTAGTAGTCAATAGACATCACTGTAGGTCTGTTTTAATCTATAAAACCCAATATTCATCTACACACATGTAAAAATAAAATGCATCAAAAGCAAAAGGAGGAAAAATTGGGTTAGGGGAAGAATTATCACATGATTTAGAACCACTATTTGCCTGATTGTTGCTTATATTAACCCTCAAGGTAGGGTCTTAGATCCAATGTAGTTCTCCCTTAGGGAATGTGCATAATCAACATTAATGATAAATTCAAGAATGACATTTGCCTAGGCCCTTCTTTGATCGAGCATGCAAGTCTAGGTATGATGCAAAATGTTGAGCTATACTATTGATTGATTTTTATTATGTATAATGTGCCAAAGTAGTAAGTGCTAGCTATAAAATGCCTTGTGAATTCTTATATATATAAGACTCTTAATTTTGAATTTGAGAGATTTATTTTCATTTGGTTGACATTGGAAAACTTAAGGATGAATCTAAGAAATGGGTTGGGACCTAACTAGTGAAAGAAACTGATCATTGAAGGTCAAAATGGCCCTAGACAAGAGTGCTAGAAATGGAGATTAGTAGAACTTACACTATAGTCCAACCCCAATACTCCTATCCTATAGTCTTGAGACCTAGGGGGATGAAGAGAGGATGGAAAAACTGACCTGGATGATGTGTAATGACTATTTGAAAGGCTCAAGATGACTGAGAATAAGCAAAAAGGTGACTTAAGCATAAAACAAGACCAAAATGAATAAAACAAAGACATGCCTAATGTGAAAAAGGCTCATATTCTCTAGTCAGAGTCTCCTTTGAAAGGACTATGAAAATACATGATATATGTGGTTGCTTGACCAATTTAGGGTGTATATAATATTTCATTAGTAAGAGTCTACAACATCCAAAGTTGAACTACATAACTATAGAGAAGAAATTCCTTGAAATATTGTGTACTATAAAAAGGTTATAACATTACATTACTAGTTATCTTATTTTTATCCATATTGATCATGATGTTATTAAATAATTAATGAACAAACCAACAATAACTAGTATTATAGTTAGATGGCTATTATTTTTATATGAATTTGAAATTAAGATTATGGATATACATGGTAAAGACAACGTAGATTAATATATATTTTCTTTTACAATAATTTTATGAAAACATTACATTAGTAAAATGAAATTTTCCTAACAAACATATCTTTGATTTGACT
This sequence comes from Torreya grandis, assembly GCA_037957365.1. NCBI lineage: Eukaryota > Viridiplantae > Streptophyta > Pinopsida > Cupressales > Taxaceae > Torreya > Torreya grandis. The sequence goes on from JARHVA010000729.1 coordinate 3,366,769, forward strand.
ATTAACACTTTTTGGTTTGTCGATATTGCTAACTATTTGGCTAGAAATTAGCATCCTACATATTTTTTCCCAAGGAAATATAAATGTTGGTGGCCAAAAACATCTGATATTCATGTATTTATAGATATCTCTTTAACAATTGTCTTTATTTTATCATGAATATATGTGTGAAAGAGGATGAAGTATTTTATATCTTTCATGCATGGCATGATGAACCTTGTGGGGAAATGTTTTTAGCAAAGAGTAAAACCTATAAGATCCTTATTGTTTGTTACTATTGGCCCACTATACATCAAGATAATATTATATATACTCACCAATGTGACATATGACAATGTGTGGGGGAACCCAATTTATTTGATTATATTCCCCTTCAACCAAAATTAGTCTTGGAACCTATTAAAAAATGGGGGATTGATTTCATTGGCACAATAAATACACATTGTCAAAGCAAGGAGTAAACTTTGAGATGTATTGACTACCTCACAAAATGGGTATAAGTTATAGATTTGAATCATGTAAAATGTCAAGGATCATGCTTGTTAACATGAAAAACTACATGAATAAAATGGTTTTATATTCACCTACATAAACACAATGATAAGGACAACAACATCCATGGGTATAAGTTGAGGATGATGACCAAGTCTCCTTACAAACTCTTCTTACCATTGAAAGCTTCTATTTATTAAAAACATAGAAAGAAGACATGGTCAAAATTATACATTAGGTCAACACATTGATTAAATCCTTTAATTTAAACATTGTCTCCTTTCCAATATCTTTACTAAAAAATAGTCCTCAGACACAAAGTAGGATATTACTATCTTTTATCATATTTTAATACACACTTGTTGCCTTAGAAATCTTCTTGGTAATATCAAATCTATGATATCCCTATTAAAACTAGTGGGCATACTTCTATATAACCCATCAATATCGATGATAAAATATATTCACAACATGAAATCTAGCTAGTCACCATGTTAAAAAAACATAAAATAACATTTTTTAATGGGGCTATCATAATATTTGAGGAATACACCAAGTTATTTTAAATCACCACTTATACTTCAAAACCATTATACAACTTCAATGTGGGGTAACCCCCTTTATGTAATAAATTGTAAACCTTGAATTATAAAAAATTTCAAATGCAAGCTTCATATATCCCATCTCCGATAGCCAATGGGTCTCACTATTTGTCATTAACCCAAAGAATAATTGAAAATGATGCTTCTATGTAGACTACAGAGAACTAAATTATACCACAAGGAATGATCAATTTCATCTCTTATTAATTAACCTTGTTCTTGACACCCTATTTAGAAATAAATAGTTATTTTTAATTCATGGTTTTATATGATATAATCATATCATAATTTCCATATAAAAATAATATAAGACAACATCTACATTCCCTTAGGGTTCTTATTTTTACTCTATCCTCCCATTTAGTTTATTCAATTCTATTTTAACATTTTAAAATATGGTTTTATAATTTTTACTAATCTATATCTTGACTATGTTAAGATCTATAAGGATGACCTTACGATCTATGGGTAAATCTATAATGAACCCATCACAAACATGGATAAATTTATCCAACATTATCAATATAATAGCATGTCATTGAATCATGAGAAGTGTTACATGTTAATGTAATAAGGTATTGCATGAGGACATCATATTTTAAAGTCAGGAATAAAGGAGACCATGTTAGGATAGAAGTTATAAATAGCTTGATTACACTACAAAATAAACATTATGTGAGAAGTTTATTAGGACATGTTTTATATTATCGTAAGTTCATCAAATACTTTAGCAAGATATAAAATTTGTCATTTGATTTAATAGACAAATATGCTAATTTTTCATTGATTGATGCATGCTTGGAAGCTTTTCAAACTCTCAAATACTTGTGATAACAACCATGTTGAAATTTCCATATTTAAATATAAAATTCCAATATTGATGCATCTGACATAATAATTGGGACATTCCCTAGGAAAAAATATGGGTCTTTGAAAAATGATATATATTTAATAAGTAAGAGTCTACAACAACAACGTTGAACTACATAGCCACAGAGAAGAAATTTATTGAAATAATTTATACTATAAAAAATATATAACATTACATTATATGCTATATTGTTTTTATGCATATTAATCATGATGTTATTAAATAATTAATGAACAAACAACCAAATAACTAGTACTATAATTAGATGGCTATTATTTTTATATGAATTTGAAATTAACATTGTAGATAAACATGGTAAAGCCAACATAAATTAATATATTTTATCTTTTAATGTAATTTTATTAAAACATTCCATCAATACATGACTACTTTCTTGACAAACATATCTTTAATTTGATTATTAACACTTTTTGGTTTGCGGATATTGCTAACTATTTGGCTACAACTCAGAATCCTACACATTTTTTGCTCAAGAAAATATAAATGTTGGTGGCCAAAAACATCCATATTCATGTATTTTTGGATACCTCTTTAAAAATTATCTTGATTTTATCATGAATATATGTGTGAAAGAGGATGAATTATTTGATATCCTTCATGCATGTCATGATGATCCTTTATGGGGAAATGTTTTCATCAAATAGGACAACCTATAATATCCTTATTATTTATTAATATTGGAAAAGTATACATATATAAAATATTATATATACTCACAAATGTGTCATATTTCATTGAATTAGATAACCCACGTGTCTAGATGATATTCCCCTTCAACCTCAATTAGTCTTGGAACCTGATGAAAAATGGGCAATTGATTTCATGGTCCTAATAGATACACATTCTCAAAGCAAGGATTAAATTTTGGTATGTATTAATAACTCACCAAATGGGTATAAGTTATATATTTTACTCATACATGAGATGAAAACATATCAAAATTAATTTAAGGGGGATTCTTCACAAGGTATGGAGTTCCATGAGAGATAGTGTGTCACCAAGATACATAATTTGTGTTTGATTTAATGGAAACCCTTGTATGAAAATATGAATTTAGACATAATAAGTCCATTGGACAAGTACAAGTTAGTAATAAGGATTTATAAAACATCCTTACCAAAATAGTAGCTATACAATGTTGTGGTTGTGTAGAACATCATATATAGGTTGTATGGGATTATGGGACCACATGGAATAAAAATAAAAGGGTCACACCATATGAATTAGTTTATATTAATAATGTTGTTTTTGATATATTTTTTGAGCTCATAACTCTAAGTACTACCTACAAATTGGCATGGATTTGATGGAAACACAAAAATAAATAATCATGCAGATTAACTCTCTTGATAAACTGAAGAGAGAAGCTCAAGACCATAAATAATAATTTAGTAGTAAAGGATTAAAATGCATGACAAGTTCATTAAAACAAGGAAGTTTCACCCATGTGATTGGGAATTACTTTTTTACATGTAATGCAAGTACCACAAAGGTAAAATTCAAACCATATGGTTATGCCCTTATGAGATAGAATTTTTTGTTTCATAGTGAAATAGTCAAGCTATTCACAATTGATTTATCTATATTATCTTTTATGGTCTATGGACACTATCCCAAGTTATAAAAAACATCTATCTCCAATGAATAATTCATTCATAAGATTCAAATAGAATACCAACCTCATAAGGAAATGGAACTCAATTACATACTAGATGAACATTGTGACCAACATTTTTTTCAATCAATAGAACTTGTTTAAATCTATACAAGATACCTCAGCCCCATTTCTCCTAAGTAATAATATGACTTATTCTAGTTTTGGTTGGAAAACTAGCTTGTTGGATGGCTACAACTATATAAAATTTGCATGAGTGGAAAACTATTTTGTTGGTCAATCATATGCAAAATTAAAAAAATAGAAAACGTTAAATAAATAATAATAATAATAATAATAATAATAATAATAATAATAATAATAATAATAATAATAATAATAATAATAATAATAATAATAATAATAATAATAATAATAATAATAATAATAATAATAATAATAATAATAATAATAATAATAATAGACCAATGTGGAAAATAACCTTACTTAACACCTAGGTATTAAAAATAACAATAAAAATTCATCTAATATAAGCACTTACTAATTACAAAATGCTCAAGTCTGCTTACACTTATTACATGTAAATTTTAAACATTCAACATCTACACCTGTAACCTCATGTGTTATACAAAATCTAGTTTTGTCTTTTTGAAATAAATTTTGAATCAACCTACATCATGTAATATAGTCTTTTAGTAGGTTGTATCCTCATTTCCATAATTGATCCAATATTTCTCATATCATCATATCTCAAAAGCTAAAATTATTTTAATTTTTTTAACATTAAATAATAAATAATAAATAATAATAAAAGACCAAGGTGGAAAATAACCTTACTTAACACCTGGTTATTAAAAATAGAAATAAAAATTCATCTAATATAAGCACCTAGCAACCCCTAGGTTCTTAAGTCCACTTATAGTTGTTACATGTAAATTTTAAACATTCAACATCTACGCCTGTAGCCTCATGTGTTATATAAAGTCTACTTTTATCTTGTTGCAAGAAACTTTGAGTAAACCTACATCATCTACTAGAGTATTTTATTAGTTTGGATCCTCATTTCCATATTTGATCCAATATTTCTCATATCATATTATCTCAAATGCTGACATTACTATATTTTTTTAAATTTTGCTAAGCAGTGATTGCATATGCATAGTTGTTGTAGGTCCCTAAAATGAACCTAAAACCAATATTGCCTATCTTACTATTTCAAAAATTTCATCTATATTAGTAACCTATAGCTTTTCACCCCCATTTCCATATTTTTTATCACATGATTTCATTAATTATCCTTAACGGGATTCCATAATCTCATGTCTATCTCAATTTATAATGGATTCATTAGTTCAAAGGCTAGGAATTCAACTTCAAACTGAACATTCCTATTAAAATGTTTTCTCACAACATTAGTGAAACAACACATCCTCCCTTCATCACTCCAAATACATATTCATAATGTAAATTTATATGATGAACTCTCAAAAGTTCTACATTTATTCATTTCATCCTATTTATAGCTCCTAACATAAATTCTCAAGAAAGCACATTTATCCTTCTGCAAGTTAGATAATATTGTTCAAAAAAATGCATTTATCCATGTACTTATGTTATAAATTTTTAATTAATTATATTTTTCATATAATTTGATTTTCTATTTCTATTTATTATTCCTATGACATTATAACTTATAATTAATCCCTCAAAATTCACTATCACACATCTGTTGTACCCACTTAATCCCACATTATCCCAATGTATTATCTTTTTACCACCCCACATCATGTACCCCATCATAACTTTGGCTTCAAAATTATTTTCCTCTCACATTATTGGTTATGTGTACCCCATCACACTATCTAATACACTTGAGATAAATGGAAGACTTTAAGTTTTGGGGGAATAATCAAATATATTTATCACATTTAATATTTCAAGGATACAATGGTTGACAATCCATGAATAACACATCAATCAAATAGATGGAACATGATAAAAATAACATAATTACCTTGGATGAAAATCTAAATTTCATTATTGCCATTCACAAAATGACATTATGAGAAGGAATGTGTTATTTTTAAACTAGCACAAAGTTATGAGAGTGATAAGTAACAACAAAATAAATATACACATGAAAAATGGGAGGTGATATATGGTGAATGGAACTTACTAAGCACATAGTGCTGAGAAACAATCCAGGGGTAATGGTTCTTTTAGAGAATGTAGAGTAGATGATCTTCATGGAATTAATTATAGTGTAATACATAGAAATATTCCAAGAATTTTAATAATGATAGAGATAATATTAAAGGATTATAGGTATTATTAACAAAGGAACTAATATCTTATGCAACTATTTTACATAATATAAGATAAGAGTGGATGTAAATACCTGTAAATTCTTATTCCAAGGAAAGGATTATTAAGCAAGGATATAGGACTGAATTTGATGTTAAAGGAACACGTATGTTATCTTTCCATAATCCTTAGCACCAAGTGGCTATATTTTGTATTAAATATTTTATAGGGGAGGATAGACAATCCTTGTTGTATGCCCTTAATATACATCTAATAGGTTACCTAAGACATGGAAATATTTTAAATGTTCCTCATTAATTATATAGTTCTTAATAAGAATGATTAAAGAATATAAAAAAGGGGAAAGTAAAACATTATCCCACCATCGCCTTCGTAGATTGATTGTGAAAATATTTTTGACCACCAATAATCTTGATATTAATTGGGAAGACTTTGTGGTAATGATATGTCTACCACCAAAGGCTATATCTCAACGTATGGCACTAAGAATAAACATACATACAATATATTTTACACTTTCAAAAAGGTAAAAGACTTATTATGACTCATATAGTTCCAACAACTTGAGATCCAAGGGTAGGGGAAATATTGTCTCTAACTCATTAACAATTACATTTATTCATAAGAATAAATATCTGATCAATCTTTGAGCACAAGTGATTAAGAAATAGGGTAAGGTAGATGTGAGGATACAACAAATGAAAGTTCAAGGTTTGAGAAATTAGATACAAAATATGAGCCTTTTATTGGTGAATAAGTTCAATAAGAAGAGAGGGATGAGATTGATGAAAATGAAAAAGCTCAAGAGGAATAAAGGGAGTATTTTGAAGTGTCATAATAAAGAGAACATACCCCTTCTCCTCCTATCCTATAACTAAGTCATAATGATAAATTATTTATTGAAAATCAAGTAATAGAGATCTTGAGAATAAATGTTGTGGATTTAGAAGAAAGTAATAGAGGACTAGATTCACTATCTCAATTAGTATTTAAAGAGAAAGAGAGAAGATTTGGACCAAAAAAACCTATATTATAGATAAAATAAAAAACAATAGAGAAACAATAACTTAAAAAAGAAACACAAGAGCCTCAATAATTAAAAAAAAAACCTATCAAAACTACCTCAGTTGCAATGACTCCTGAAGATCATGTAGCCAATGCACCTGAATAACCTTTAGTCATCATCATTGAATAACTGGCAATGTCTACATTACAAAAAAATATGTTATAAGTACCTTACCAAAATCATGCAAATTATATTTTCATAAAATAGCATCAACATGTTATTGAATATTTTATGTTGAGTTGGTCCAATATATGTAAAGATCAATAGAAGAGGATTGCTATGTAATTTACAAGTGCACACTGGCTTATAGAATAATAATTGACATCTTCTCTTCCTCATAATATAATATTTCCCTATGTACTATATCAATAATTGGTATCATTCATATGCATTAAATTATAGTTTATTCCAACCATACTCAACAACAATTTGAGGCATGCACTTATCAGTCATGGATGTGTTTGTCTTTCAAGTCTAATAATTAGGTGGTGGGGATGTTCTATGCATTAAGAATTTTATATTTCCTACAAATTATTTTGATGGTGGTATGGAGGGTTCCAAGTATGCCTGATATTATGTTTTCTCTTCTCCTTTTTGTTATGAAAATATATTCTCAACATTTATAAGCATGGATCATAATGGTTGCATCATCCTTATAACCAAGAATTTTTATTGTAGGACTTGCACTTTTGCATCCAACATGCCAGTGAATAATTATAAGTGTGTGGGATCTACTTTTTCAAGCTCATGAATTATAAATAGCAACCCATTATGAAGTTTGGTAATCAAGCCATGTAGTCCTAAATAATGTAAAAATTTAATAAGCATTCAAAGGTGTGAGGAAATGATTCCATGCATATCTACCCACCATCAATTGAATATACATAGATACACATTTAACTTACCCATTTTTGTCAATGAAACATTGGTGAAATTTTTAGAAGGACAATAGCCTGCCTCTGGTGTAGTGGGGTGATTAGGGGATTTCCACTGTACATGAAGCAAAGAAAGAATGCAAAAAAATGGTACTATATTCTTTATGATGTCATGATAATAACCTATACATTCATGATAGATTTTTTGACCAGTAATTATGGCTATTTGAAATCCTTATTGAGTTGGTGCATTCAATATGCCATGTCAATAACCCCCTTCATTATTTGTTTGACACTTCTCATTCTTTGTTAATATCACTTAGTGATACATTCAGTTAGGACCTGATTCACATAATAATTTATTGAATTGATCTAAATCCCTAATGACACTCATTTATAATTATTCATAACATCTAAATATATTGGAGGGTTATTGGTCTTAAACTACATGAATGACTTGCCTCTTGTTGGAAGTTTATTACCTATGTCATTCTATTTGTATTAATCTAGATGGTAACATCCTTAAACAAATTAATTCTATCTTTTTTGTAGTATCTCAATAGAACCATCATCAATTTTTGTAAATGGATGAAGGTGCTTATATTGTTGAGTTGTTATGTTCCTAACCCTCATAGCCTATCTGGTATGGTTAAGGCTCCAAATTATGAACTCATGGATTCTATTTAGGAAAATTAAGTTGTCTCAAATACATCAATGAAATTGAATGGATCAATATTGTTATATCGTTTATGCCATAATGTGAACCCAATTCCCTTTATTCCTTCTATAAACTAGGAAATAGTATAAAAATTTGAGATCGCTCAATTATAGCTATTATGCAACATTAGTTTTGATGATTATATGCTTAGATAGATTACCAAATCTTAATTAATATAGGGATATTTCCATATATAAATTAAAAATGTGTTCCACTTTGTATTCCATTCATTATATATATTTTCCCCACACCTCTCATTTAACACATCTATAGTTAATATTTTAGGATTATATAGAATATCAGTCTTATACACTTGTAAAACTTAGACCTTTGTTATTTCTCTTAGTTCTAAACCTTTCTTGCTTCTACAAGTCTTGCATCTCCTCTATCTTTTACCCCTCAACCAATCTCTTAGTTTGACTAGTCTTATGTTGATGACCCAAGCCTTCTATCTTGCCTAGAGTACTTAGTATGTACTTATTTTACACCTGAAAAAGTATTGAGCATGTACCTACTTTTGTACTCCCTATACACTAATTTTTTGGATAGAAACTAGCGTTAACAATAGTGTCCTAACCTAACACAAGTGCCCAATGCCCTAAAGTCATATATTTTTCAAATAAAATGTATCCTAATGGTCAACCTAAGTTCTTTAATGTGAGTTAATTTTCCAAAGGGATTAATATAAATACAAGATCAACTCTCATTCATTCCTCACCTAACATAAACCAAGGCAATATATCAAAATAATTCAACCAAGCACTTAATCAATCAAATCTTCCTTGTTTTATCCTATTTCTATAACATTCATACATACATCACATACACAGGCTTCAAGTATTGAAGGATTATCCTAACAACTATATTTTTGATATTACAAGCTAGGTCATTATTGTAACTACTTTGCACATACTACATGATTCACACACAATCCAACATGTAGGAAAGAATTTTATCAGTCTAAATCCCTATATGGAGTATTGGCTATGTAGGCAGATCTCACTGATAGAGGGGTCTCTAGGGTTAGCTCAACAGTATGTGCATATTAACCCATTTTTACCCAAGGTCGCTATGAATATAATTAACTATGGTTTTGCAAATTCATGAAGAACTATAGTCCATGAGATAGATATGAATACACTAGAGTGATGGCCAATACAAACATAGAAGCATCTAAGTGGTTGCATCATTTTATAGTAGGTATTATGTATAAGACACTAGCATCGAACCTAGACAATAATGTCGACACAACCATCCTAGGATAACATTAGTGTTGATAACTCCTAAAACATCAAATCTGAATGGGTGATTATTCTAGAATCATCTTTTAACATAATATTTTGATGTTCCATATTTGACACTGTGTTAACATATTATGTATCTAAGTATATTACTTCTTTGTCATTTCCATACATAACCTAGTTGTAGTTTCTATATTTAGCTTATTCTTAGCATACAAAATTTAGTGTATTTTTATATTTAACATATAATTCGACTATTATAGATTTGATTATCACCATTATGTATTGTCATTTATTTATATCCATTTAATAATATCCTTTAGGTAACCCCAACCTATCTAGAGATCCATTTCATTTTAGGGTTAAACATTTGGTGAGACCAACATGAAAAACCTCTATCATATTTTCTAAAAAATCACCCAATATATTGAAATTACTATATACTTATTGTATCATGATTTATTGATCATTGGTGTTTGTTTTTCTTGCTTATCCTATTATAATATCATTTTTATGACATTTTAAATGTATAAAAATCAACTTACTTCTCCTAACCCTAAGGAGGGAGATAGTTATTATCCCTCTAACGAGGTTCATACTATCACCTTTTCAAAGGTTAAGGTTGATCATCTTATTATGCCAAAAGAGGGAGAACATAAGTTATATCCCACATTCCTTAATGGTACATGGTTCAATGTTTAAACTAATTTAGATAAATTTTATGCTTGTGAAACCCTAAAATAATAAGTTAATACTATGACAAGGCTAAGGCATGAGTTAAACAAAATCAGACTCCAAATTCAAAGTTCACTTTATTATAAAATCAGATTTCATATAAAAAGAATACACATGATGCTATTGTGAACCATGTGTTTACATATTTTATTAATAATTATGTGCATAGTAAAAAGCAATATTAAAATCCAAAAGCAAATTCACCTAATGATAATGATTATACAAGTGAACAAAAGTCTATTAAGAGGTCAAATGAGATTCTAAGGGAGATACTTAGAAATAATTTGATCAAATTACCTTATTCACATCCTATAAGGGGATCTAAATACTAATTTTCATATCATAGTATGCATGGTATCCATATAGATTCTTGTTTTGCAATGAGAATAAAAATATAAAATATAAATTCTTTTATATCAAAGGTGCCAAATGAACAAAAATGGGTACCAAAAGATCTTGCAAAAGGAAAGGAAAATCCTTTATGAAATCTACCTTAAGATTCAAAGGATACATCATTAAATTTGGATGAGACTTCACATGATGTGCAATTTTCCAATGTTCCAAATTCTCCAAAAGACATGCCAAACATTCCAAAGAATTATCCAAAGCAGTAAATTTTGAAAGAACAATCCCAAATGGTAATGTTACAAAATGACCAAAATGCATATTTATATAATGAGAAAGATAACATTTGTAATGTTTTTATATTTTATATCCCATAGGTTTCCAATGATGTAAAAAGCCAAGAAACATCCATTTCCAAGATGAAATCTCTAACCTATGGTGAGGTATACATAAATACTCAAATTGTCAAATCATTTGTTTAAAATTCATTTGTTAAAGATAAAACACCAATATTGACATTATCCTTCAATATTTGTTATGTATTTGAGCCTAATGATGGTACACATTTGTGTGACCCTTTTAGGCTTTGATATGATCACATTTTTTTTATTCTCTTCAATAATACATCTACCTAGACATATTCCTTCTATATGCAAGATGTTTCCATTCAAAAATTATATAGTTATCTTATCCTTTTGAGGTGAGGTAGATACCAATTTCTATTCTTCCCTCAACTTAAAGTGGGGGGATTATTAGTGGGTACATGTCATAGAGGCATGTTCTCCACACTTGGCACAGTTCTTAAGCTCGATGGGAACATGATTCAAAAGCATATTCTCCACACTTATTCAGTCTTCAACATCCCCAAATTATAGTGGGGGAATGTTTTGAAAACATGATATACACATTTTTACTTATATCAATTTTTATACTTATCGATATATAATGGGGACATACTTTAGAAGCATTTTATTCACACTTACATATCTTTCTTAATTGGCTAAAACACATAGTTATATGATTCAAATTCATAGTTGTGGCATAATTCAATACATTGGTACCACATATATATATATATATATATATATATATATATATATATATATATATATATATATATATATCTAAGGTGCATAAGCTATGCAACTTATGCCTAATATTGAAAAATCCAAAACAATTTTAGATTCTAAAACTCTTTTATGGACTATTACCACATCAAGCACTTTTTTGTACTAATACCCCTATCAGACTTTATTGAACCAATATGCTATAGTAGTTGGTTAACCTTTTATTATTATTGAGGTGATTAAATCACTCAATATTTCTAAGTTTTCAAGTTGGAATTTATTATCATTGGGTTACACAGTTGAGTTAGTCTCACTTGCTAGGTGGAAATTCACTTTTCACTCAATATTTATAAGTTTTAAAGTTGCAATTGATTATCATTGGGTTACACAGTTGAGTTAATCTCACTTTCTAGGTGGAAATTCACCTTTGTTCCAAGATTGGGGGCATGTCTCTCTGTGTGTGTGTGTGTGTGTGTGTGTGTGTGTGTGTGTGTGTGTGTGTGTGTGTGTGTGTGTGTGTGTGTGTGTGTGTCTAATTATATATCTATCTATATATATATCTCCATGCATAAATGTACTTTCAATATTTACATATATTTTTTTAGATCTCAGTTTCATAGACTTATATTGATACATCTTATTTTAAATTAATTTGATAATAGTCAAGTTAGTTACATCAACATACAAGTGTACTCCATAACCTTGTTATTTTAATTTAAATATATTTTAAGTGCTTTCAATTATAGATTATATGCACTTATTATATACTTTAACATGCTCTTGGTTATAGGCCAGTCACCAATAAAGCACTCAAGTTGGGCACATGCAATACAAGGTGTGTTGTACACACCCAAGTATGCATTTATTTAATTTAAAATATAAATTTAATTACTATATTAAATGGGGGAAAATGTAGATAATATTTATGAATTATATAACACGTCATTCTTGTACACTTGGAAAACATAGGTCTTGGTTGTTCTTCTCAATTGTAGATATTTCCCACTTCTAAAAGCATTACATATACTCTATCTTATGCCCTATGGCCTATCTCTTAGTCTAAATTTATTTATGTTGATGACCCAAGCATTATATCTTTCCCAAATTTTTTAAAACGTACTTATCTTCCACCTATAATTTTTTTGATCATGTACCTATGCTCCCTAGACACTAACATCTGGGACATACACTATTGTTGATGTTAGTGTCCTGATCCAAAGTAGTTATCTAGTTCCCTAAAGTAATTTATTTTACAAATGAAATGTATCCTAATGGTCATTCTAAGTGATTTAATGCAATTTAATTCTCCAAATGGATTGATATAAATACAATATCAACCCTCATTCATTCCTTACCTAGCATAAACTAAGGCAACCTATGAAAAGTATTAAATCAAGCACTCAATAAATAAAATCTTCTTTACTTTATACTATCTCCATATTAGTCATATGGACATCACATACATAGGTATAAATTATTGAATAAGTATCCCAAGAACTATATTTTCTATGTTAAAATCTAGGTCACTATTGTACTTGACTTGCACATATTACATGATTCATACACAAACCAACATGCAGGGGAGAACTCTATCAGTATAAGGCCCTCTTCAGAGTATTTTATATGTAGTCAACACTCATTGATATAGGAGTATTTGGGTTCAAATCAACATCATGTACACACTAACCAATGTTTCCCCAAGGTCACTATGAAGATGAAGAACTAGGGTTTTGAAAATTCATGATGAGCAACAATCCATGACCTAGATCTAAATGCACTAGATATAAGGCGAATAAAATCTAATAAGCATCTATGTGGTCACATCCTTTTCTAATAGGTATTCCATACTAGAAACTTACGTGAAAATAAGGCATTAGTATTGACACAGTCGTCCTAAGTTGATGTTAGTGTTGAATATCTAGAAGCATCCAATATAGAATCAAGGCATTATTCTAAAATGATATCTAGCTTGATTTTTGCATGTTCTAGATCCAACACTTTGTTATCATTAGAACCAAAAATTTATATTAGTTCTTTTTCATTTCCATAGATAGATTAGTTTTGCTTTGTATATTTAGCCTATTATTAACATAAGAAATTTAGTGTATGTTTATATTTAAGTTTAGCATCTAATTGGCATACTCTAGATATGATTATCACCCTTGTACATTTTCATTTATTTATACCCCTTTAATAAGTTCCTATAGTAAAATCCAACCTATCTATATATCCCACTCATTTCATGGTTAAAAAACATCAAATTGAGTGTATTTCAATCTCTAATGATTTTCAATTTAAGTGCCATCAATAACTATGATGTGACCTTGATGTTTAAATTGATAGGCTTGTTTCTTCATCTAGAATAATTTTATGATGTGATGTCTCATTATTTAAATTTAAGATTCTTGACTTTATTGAGAATAACTTAGATATGATACATATATCTATTTTAGGAATGATGAAATCTTTGCAGTGCTTTGGCATTAACCATCTTGATAGTTATTATTTGGTACCTATCTATTGTACCTTTTTGATAATGCCTCATTCTAGGAATTAATTAATTTATTGATATGTTTCCTCCCATTTATTTATTCCTTCCCTTTTATGCTCTATAAATTTTACTATTAAATTATGTTCTAAATGTCTTTAATATACAAATCGCACCATACACAACTACACTAAAACATGAAAAAAATATAATTAAACTTATTAAATAAGATAAAACTCTTAATTACATGTATCTACTCTCTCTCTCTCTCTCTCTCTCTCACACACACACACACACACACACACACACACACACACACACACACACACACACACACACACACACACACACACACACACACACACACACACACACACACACACACACACACACACACACACACACACACACACACACACACAATATTTTCCAACATAATATAAAGATTACTGGAGCTAAGTCTTAATCATACCATAACTTGCTCACCTATGACAGATGGGTACTTAAAGGTTCCTGATCACTATAGTTCCTTATTGTGATAATTCATGGATGATGTGTGGTACTTTCCACCAAACGTGTAGTTTCCCAAGATATGCCCTAAATATCCTTTCATATAATAACATTTTATATGTTAGATTAAATTTTTTAGATCATAAGTTATGATCATACCATTCTTCTTATCTCTTTTTATTTATTTGCTACTTCTAACTTGCTTTCTTCCTAGTTTTTTCCATGTGATTTAAATCCATTAGTCTTGCCCAAAGGGAGTCCTGATATTCCGGTCAGATTATCAATGTAATTAATAGACTATAAATGAGGTATTCCAATAGTATTATTGCTTCTAATTCATAAACCTATTGAAAAAGAGTGAGTCCTATCACACATTTATAGTTGGTTATGTTTTCCCATAATATCATAAGTGTACATTACATATTTTTCATAAGCACGTTCTCAATAACATTTTTTGATGCTTCTACCTACCCATTCACTTGAGGATGATAATTCATTCTCTTATGGCATTATTTCATGAAATACTCAATCAAATCCTTCATTGTATTATATAGTAGGTTTGTTCTTATGTCACTAAATAAATTCAAAAGACATATAAACATGGTTATAATATTTTCAATGCAAACATTTAGTTGTGTCTTTATCACTAAAACTTGATGTTGTAACATTTTATATCCATTATTTGGAATAAGTAGTCATATTGATTGTGTATCTGGTATGATTATGCTTACTAGGTGGATTAATAGGCCATATAGAATAAATCTCCCATTATTCAAAGGGTTGCATTGCTAGCATTGGGATTAGAGGAATTTCATTGATTTGGCTCAACCTTCATACAAATTAACAAACATCACAAGATTACTTGACTTTATGAAAATATTAGACCACTACAAACCACTTTGTGGTATATTCCTTGTAGTAGATTCTCCTATGAAGTGTACTCCTTTGACTCCCTTATGTTCTTATTCTATAAATTGTTGTATCTCATGATTTAAGGCTAATCGACATAGCTTATCATCCTTACCTATATTATAAATAATCCCATTGATAATATTGAATGACATAATTCTTATGAGCAAATAATTTTAGTCTTCCTCAACATAGTGTGTAAGAAACGCTTGTTGTTATAAAAAAATGGCTATGTCTTCTATATTCTAGATTCATAGAAAATATAAAAAATTGAGTATCTAGTGATTTATCTAGTAAATATCACGTTTATTTAGCACTCCTTATGAAGTTATTCACTCCCATATTTTCTTGTCTTATCTTGACATTGATATAAAACTAGAGTTATTGATATAGCATTAACCATATAGATATTCATCCCCTTATCATGGGATTATTCACTAAATACCATAGAGTTTGATGATTTATAAAGAATTCAAATGGTTTATCCAAGAGATATTTCTCTAATTTTTTTGTAGTGCAAACACCATATCTATATCTTATTTTACAGTATTATAGTTCTTCTTAGAAATTGATAATTAGTATATTTCAAAGTGATTATGGTGATCTAGACCTCTATCTCTAATTTGATCTAGTACAACTCCTATTTTGATTCATAAATAGTATAATGGATGTAAAAAGGTTTACTATAGTATGGAAACACCAATATTTTGATTTTTACTAATCTCTTATTTTAATATATCATGTCTACTTGACATGCATCGATCCATTCAAACCTTGTATCCTTGGACAATAGTCTTTACAATTGAATAGATATAGTTTCATATCCCTTAAGAAAGTTGTGATAAAATTGAGTGTGTCCCATGAATAATCTCACTTAAGAATAGCCTATATGAGGTGGCAATCCCATCATGACTACAATTTTGGCTTGGTCAACCAAAATACCATCATTGCATACTACATGTCCCATCAAAACACCAAAATGATTAAATAACATACAATTATTTAGATTTAGATCAATACATCAAAATCAAAACCTGTATAAAAAAATTCACAAATTATAAAGATGGTATTTGAATGAGGATAACAAAACCCAATCATCCAAATAAAATTCTAAAATTCATGGATGAAATACTTGAACACACTAAATATAACTATAAAAAAATAATAGGGGAAATTTTAAGGCTAAAAGGCATTACCTTATATGGAAATGATCTCCATTTTTTTTTAATTTTTTTTTTCATATTATAAAATGAATAGGATATAATGATATCCACTAAAACCATCTATTAAATAGTATGCTTCATGACTTGTATCTGACTCACAAAACTATACTATGAAAGGAATTAGAAATGGGTCATTAATTCAATAATCATGATGATATGTAGTCACCACATAATTTTCTCTCATGACTTCTAGGGTTGAGAAACCATCAGAGTTACCTAATATAGATTATCTACCATATATAATATCCCTTATTCATACATGGGGTGAATTTTAGCCTTGACTGTGAGATTCACATTGGAATTTATTATTTATGGGAACTTGTTGATAGCCTACACACAATATTTAAGTTTATTTATCAATTTCCCCCAGTGAAAAGTCTATACGCTTGAATTCTAAAAACTTTATGGAGAATACATCTTGGTAATATTGTAGCAATTGAATACCTTTTCAAAATTTATCATACGCTTAGTAGTCACCTATGGTTGTTATCTTTGGTACAATTTTTTTTTAAATGTTATCCATTACTTTGCATACTAGTTCTTGATATATATTCTTTGTACCTTCTGACATAGAGTATCTCAACATCCTTTCCCACTAATTTATAATATTTAATATTTTTAGCTATGTATCCTCTATTTTCTCTATGATGATGGCTTTTGTGTTGTATATTTGTCATTTAAGCTCAATGTATACATTTTCCTCACTATTACTAGACTTTGCCTTATCTATGCCATAGAAAATATTATTACAATATTTCAATAAAAATGCTTATTATCACCTTATTTCTTTATGTATTAGATTAAGTCATTATATTCTTCCTCTTGTGATTAAAAATGGGTGGTATCATCATAAAATTCTAGATAGCTTTCTACACTATGGGATTTCAATCTTAAAATACAATTTTTTGTATAAAATCATGTTAGACATGTGGTCAGTGCTTGGTCTAATGTCTTCACTCTTGGTGCATATATCATGCTCTTGGAAAAGGTGTTAGAGTGTGCTAAAACACATT
The DNA here is from genome assembly GCA_037957365.1 of Torreya grandis. Taxonomy (NCBI): domain Eukaryota; kingdom Viridiplantae; phylum Streptophyta; class Pinopsida; order Cupressales; family Taxaceae; genus Torreya; species Torreya grandis. The sequence continues at coordinate 3,384,885 of JARHVA010000729.1, forward strand.
CACACAATATCATGGTTCCACACCTTGTGAAGGCCATATATTAACACACATATGCATGTGAAATTTATGAAACAGACCTTTTTGGAATAATGATCAATTATAAAATATTGCATGTACTATTTATAACTGATCTCATATAATTTCAAACGACTCTTCAAAATGTGATTTCTTATATCAATGAACTACCTACCATGACACAACAACACCTTTGAGCACATATATCAATGCACCTACCTAAAGAACTATGTTATGATCATGGTGAGATAAAATATAAATTAAGTACAATAACGCTTCTATTTAAAATTACTATGGTCATTATTCTTGGTAGTAAAATTCATTCTCATTGGTCACCTACTTCAATAAATGTGTATCTGAATCACCATTAACTAATGACACAACTTCCCAAATTAGAGTAAATTAATTAGTGAGTTATATATAGTTGATATCTATCAAAGTAACTTTATACATACGCCCAATTCTAATCTCATAGGGGATCACATATATGAATACTCACACTTATCCATGTGGAACTATGGAAATTGATTAATGGTTTTTATGGGCCAATATGAAAATTTCTTTATATGTTGAAACTATAGAGAAATATGTGTTTATTGTGTAAACTTGGTAAAACCTCTAGTGCATAGAGATTGAGATTTTGGTTCTATTCTTACTTGGAACCAACTTTATTTTTCATAGGGGTATCAGAGGTGGGAGATGGGGGTTGGGAAATAATTATAGTTTTATTCATTCCCACTTCATATATATAGAAGAAAGTTAGGGGTTAGATTTCAGGAGTAGATATATCGTTATAGGTCCTTACATAGATGATCTCTTATCTCCATATCTCTAACTATGCTATATGATTAGGAAGTTAAAGGTATATATCTAACTAGTCCTCATATATATAAGGTGCTGAGAAACCCATGAAATCAATTTATATAGAGGGAGGGGAGGGAGAGTACGTCCTGACTAGTCTTGAGTATAGACCCATATATATCTCTATCTATATAGATTGAAAATAGAGGATCCAACTAGTCTCGATAAATAATATATAGAAGGCTCAGTCATTTCTTATATAAATAGAGGCACAATTAGGAGATAGAGATAGAGGTCTCAATGGTTTAGTTTTAGCTTTTTTCCCTTGATGAACTGGCAATGGTATTGATACTATATTTATGGTCATCTAACAATCATGTGTTTATCTTTTCCCCAATTACCATAGGGTAGTGTGTTTCATTTATATACATATCAATGACTTCAAAGTCACCTCATAGAATCCGATTCATATATTTTATTTCTACATTTTCCAACATCCCAAAAGGTTTTATACTTATATAATATATAAGACTAAAACTAAATGGGTTGTAGATTGGATTAGGATATCCAATGGCCTCCCATGTGGATTTAAGAATCATATTGAGTTTGTTCCTAAAGATGAAAACAATATTTATAACTTAATATCTATCTAGTTCAATATCCATTCAAGCATAAACATCATGTGGTTTCTTATTTTCCATGTACTAGACAACCCTTTCTATTATCTATTGACTTATTTTTGTGTAGTCTAATATATTATAAAATAAAATAAAAATGTTTTGTGATATATGGTTATCATGTAAAGTGTTCAATAATTTTAGAAGATCCATGAAATAAGTAAATATTTTGTATTATTGTAATACGTGAAAAACATATACATACATTTTTGTGTATATAACTTCAACATATCTTTCAAAAGAATTTTTATATTGTATATTTTATAGTAACTATAATGGTTCAAACATTAGAATATTTTACTTGATAAGGTCAGAATACTTATCCTTTAAATTTTTTTTTATTAGATGTTCATGTTGCATCTCTAAAGGTTGAAATAATTGTTCCCTATACTAGTGTCAAATGATATATTGTACATACATAGGGTATTTGGGTTGCACATTTATGATATTCTAATTGTACACTAATTTATGATATTCAATGTGTTTGCATTTACTGTGGTTGTATTCACCATACATATATATAATAATAGGTTGTCTACCCTATCTATTATTTTGTCCTTGATTTTGACTTCCTCCTTGTTCTAACCCTTTGTATCCTCATTAGTACCCTCCAAATCTCTATGGAGATTCATAATCATATTATTTTCGACATCATATCCCCCATAATGACTTTGAGAGGAAAGTGGATCCCATCCTTGATTTTGTGGTGGAGACATATAATTCCAAGGTTATTGGTATTATGGGATAAAGGTCTCCATCCAACCTAGTACCGAGGTGACTATGATGTTCATACTCCAAGACCCTATGGATGATATTGATGATAATGTGTCATTGGGTATTATATATATTTAAGCATACATCATGAAGTAACCTGTGTGGCTGAAGTCATTTCTACATCTAAAAATAGAACTCCTAATTTTGCAGATAGAATCTATTGCATAGTGATTATGAGTGATGTCCTCTTTAATCTCCTATAGTTCTCTATAGATCTTATCATCATGATTATGGGAGTTAAAAATGGAAAAATGCATACTATGAAGTTTTTTCTGTACTAGTGCAAAAGGTGGCACTTAGTAGTGGAATGTCCCACTATATGACAAATATCAAAAACCTTTGTCATTATAATTTTTGGATATAATTCCTACGATGTAATTATTTACCACACAACATGCACCATATAGAAATATTGGGTATGTTTCTCTCATTTATTCCATCCATATTTCATAGAAAAAATCTATCTTAGCATTTATATTTGTAGTAAGCTATGAATTTCAAAAGTCGTATATTTTTCAACTCTAATCACAGTTGACTGAGCATCAATATTATTAGTAAACTATGTTTGTTTGATAGAAAACTAGGTATTAGGTTTCTGACCTTATATGAACAATACATTATTATATTTTTCTATGAATTATAAACTCACCAATTTATAGCATCTGAATCAATGCAATCATAATCCTAGACATATTCTCCTATTTTTTGTGAATTTCCTTTATGTTTTGGTTAGCTTGGTTCACACATTATTAAATCATAAATGCTTGCTCAGATTATCCTTAGCATGTTTCAAATCCATTGAATTTATATTATTTTTATTTAAATTATATAACTCTCCCTATAAATGATCCTATAAGTTTGTAATTCTCTACATCATCAATAGTAACACTTTTAGCCTTTTATTTCATCTTGTAGGTCAATAAATAATGTTTGGGATTAGTAAAACCACTATATCATGTTAAAGTTAAAAACTTTCCTAGATTAAGAGACATATACCCCGTTATTTCTCAAAAATATTTGTCTTATTTGAATTTGACTTTATTGGTGTCTTAATAATCAATGTAGTTACTTTTGGGTTGTTTATATTCTTATTTTCTACCTATTTTTGAATTTATGCATTTAAATTTCCAAATTTAGGTGTAAACTCATCAAACAACTTATAATGCTTCTCAACATTTATATAATTTAATCATGTTAACACATTAGGCCTTGGAATGAATGACCATTTTGTGAAATAATTACTTCAATTGAAATTGAACCAAACTTCACCCTATGACTTTACATTATATATTCAAGAAACTATCTACATCTTCTCCAAATACTATTCTTCCCTGTAACTACTTCCTAATACTACCTTATAGTTACTCCATTTGATTCTATGTAAACTACACTCCCATATTATCTTTCTTTCATTTTTTACAAATATATTTCCCCATTTTATAATTTCCCTTCCATTTTTTTTTGACAAGAAATTGTAAGAATATTCTACATAATTGTTATTAATCCTAGGTATCTAGCATAATCCTCTTGCTTTTATTTGGTAGTGTGTAGTTGCACATTTAATTTCATCTTGTAGTGTGTATCTCAAGATTAATTTAGCTATTTTAAAGGACTTATTGGTATATGAAGTGATAAGTCATTCTTTGGCTTATTTATTTTAATTCTTTCTCATTTACAAATTGAATTGTGAAATTTAATTTCATTGTCATTTCTTCAATATTATTTCTAGCCTATCATTGGTATTAGAGCCTAGAATTTCATTCTCTTATTTTTCATTATTTCCTCCTCTATTCGAGATTTACAACTTACATAATCTAATTTGGAGTGTAGATTTATTTTTCATTTAAGAATGGTGTTTAAATTCTATGTTTTAAGTAGCATATGTGTGGAAGTTAAAGGTAAATAATTTGTTAATATTTTGGCTATTTAGATTGGTTATTAGGACTGCATACCACCCATATAAATGTTGCATATTTTCATATTAACATAGACATGTCATTAGTTTAATAAATTATTTGAATGCATATTAATGGTTTGAAGTAATATATGACTATTCACTAGAAGCGTACATCTATGTTATGCTAGGTAGAGTTGAGTTTGCAAATTTTTGACTACAACCTACATAAAGTTGTGACATATTTCATTGGTAGACCTACATTGATTCACGGTGCATAGTTGTTCCTTGGTGCATTGATTTTACAGTCCCAACCTATTGTGTCGATTCTACTACTAGATAATTATTATGTTAAAATAATATTATTGTCCCATCAATACAATAAGTTATGAAATCCTCTACCACATAGTCATCTTTATTTTCCACTGAGGAGTGGTGTCATACATTCTTTTATTCCAATATTATAAACTATATATTTCATATAAATATAAAATTAAGGTAATATTATTTTTTTTAATTTTAAAAATCATAATTTATATTTTCTAAGTGCTCATTTTTCAAACTATTTAAATTTGAAACTTTGAAAACATTTAAAATTTGAGCAATTTTTTCATTGTAATTTCCTTGAGCAAGCTACTCTCAACAAATTTTATAAACAACAACCAAATTTTGTTAATTAAAGGAGAAATAAGGAGAGCTACTCTTATACCCATTCGTCATTGTCCAAAAATATAAATATAAAAATTAAGAAAATTTAAGTATATTGATATATGAGGTTTTCATTTTAAGTCATTTTTAATGACAAGGGGAATCATTTTAATTTTTTACCTAGGTACCACATACCATTATTATCTCATGTACCTTAAGGCCTCTTTCATGTACTACCAAGTATATCGAAAGGCCTAGCTTCTTCCATGTACTGATGGGTATATAAGAAGGACATGTATATTGAGAGGTTTGACATATCAGTATGGTGGTATATAGAAAAGGGGACCATTTTGGAGTGATAAGGAAATAATTAGGGCTAAAAAGAACTATAAACACATAGCTCATAGCTACAAACAAAAACCATGCATTCCATTAAATCTATTGTTGGCACTACATTGACCAATAAATATAGTTGGCTAGAATGGTATTGGAAAGTGAATAACATAATCATGTTCAATGATCTATGGTTAAATATTTATGATGGGGAGAAACAACTAGATTAACTAATATATAATATAAAGAATACTCAGATATGGAACAAGAAAAAATATAGGGCATTGGCCTTGATGAGGGCATAAGTCAATAGAGATGTGTTTCATCATATTCAGGTGTACAATACTCCATGTGAAGCATTTAAAAAAATCAAGGAGCTATATGATTCCCACTTAGAAATGGAATTCATTAAGTTGTAGTTAAAGCTATTTAACCTTGAGTTGAAAGATGGTGATGTGATGAGATTAGATTCAAAGATATGTGTCATCAAGCATGATGTAAAAGTAACAGGTGTCAAAATTAACATCTACATGATTTCACTCATAAAATACATTCTTCCCAACTATTCAACCTATTTGGAGTCTCTATAAGTAAGCAATATGTTAAATAATCTCACATTTGATCAATTGGTTGAAAAGATCAGAGAAAGAGGAATGTCCTTTAGAAGAAAAATTAATTACATAATAGGAGAAACTATGTGTTATGTCAAATCAAATTCTTATAAAACATCCAAAAAGGCCACGTATTCTAAAAATGAAGTAAATAACAAGTACAAGAAGAAGTATAAGGGAAATGATAGTAAATTAAAACTAAATATGGTCAAAAACAAAATTATAAACAAAACGTATACTATGATTAGTGTGATAGAAAAGGAAGTCATAAGACTCATGAATTTATAATTTTATAGGAGTTGATTGAAGTATACTATAAGAAGAAAGAGGAAAAATCAAATAAAAAAGATTCAAAATCTACCTAATTCACTCGTGAGTTTGTCTTTTCCAATATAGATGATGAAGCAAATAGTGTCTCGATTAGTTCTTCATGGTTTGATGCTTGGGTTCTTGATACTAGTGTGACTCTACATATGACATTCCAAATATACTTATTTGAAGAGTTAAGTGAAGACAGTTGTGGTTCAATATATCTCATAGATAGATCAAGCATAAATCACAAGGCCAAGGTAAAACAAGACTCAAGTGTCTAGAACTTCTATATTTCAAACTAAAAAATGTCCTTTACCTTCCTCAATTGAAATAAAACTTGTTATATCTAGTGCTCATAAGGTAAAAAGGCCATTCCATTATATTAGATAATGATGATGTCACTATTAAGATATAATGTGATAATGCAATCATCTTGGCTAGACAGAGGAAGGGAAACTACTCAAACTTAGGGATGAGCCATCAAATTTATGAAATTATTCTCATAACATGAAAGATATAATGTCTCTAAACATGTTATGGCATTGTCAATTTAGGCACTCTCAATATAGCAACATTCATGTATTGTAAAATAATGGTGTTGTTGGCATGCCTACATTACCCACAAAATCAGATGAAAAGTGTGAATCCTATATCTTGGCTAAACATGCAAGAGAAATATTTACAAAGTCATAGTGGAAAGTTGATATAAAATTGTAATTTATTCACTTTGACTTATGTTCTCTTCTAATCCTTTCTATTTGTGTTCATAAGTACTTAATGTTATTCATTGATTAGTATAGTAGGATGAATTAGACATAGTTTCTAAAGACAAAATCAAAAGCCTTCAAAAAATGTCCAAAAGTTTTGAAACATGATTGAAAATAAAGCTTAAAACTACATTGAGACATTCAAGATAGATAATGGTGGTGAATTCACTTCAAATAAGTTTGAATCCTATCTTGAGAAAAATCGGATGAAACACCATCTCATAATTCCATACACATTATAACAGAATGGAGTTATGGAAAGGATGACTAGAACTTTGATGAATATGGTTCATGATATGTTTTATTTCAAAGCGATAAATATGCTCTTTTGGGTTGAAGCAACTAAACTATCAATATAACTCCACAATAAATCACCATCAACAATTCTTGAATCCAAGATTCCATATGAGATGTGGTGTGGTCATCTCCCTTCAATGTGACATCTTTTAATTTTTTGATCCACTTGTTTTGTATTGATTTCAAAAGATAATTGAAATAAGCTGGAATGTAGGAGTCAAAAATGCATCCACTTGGGATATTTTGAATCCTCTAAGGCATATAGATTATATGATGAGAAAGAGAAAAAGTTTATTGTTGCAAGATAAGTTGTCATTTATGAGTCTAGAAATGATAAAGATCATATTGATATGTAGTTGAGTCGACTTGAAAAATATGCACATTTTGATGTCTACAAAGATAGTGCTATGGATGTTATAGATAATGATTGGGGGACACATAATTAGGAATCTGTTGATTTTATATTGTCTCCTATATATGAGCTGAAAATCATCCTAAAGGAGAAAGTAAAACTTCATTAGATATTGAATAAGAGCCACTAGAATAGAGGGAAAAATGTGATGGAACTTCAAAGGATGAACTTGAATCACCTAAAAAATAAAAATAGATGCCTAATGGGATACGTAAACATTGAAATATGTGAAACCTGATGAAGTTTGGAAAATAGGCACAAGAAGTGCACATGAAGATGCATCATAATCAAATAAGTCCCTTGAATAAATTCAATATAGAATTGAAAAATTCACCTTGAATGATTCTCTAGAATAATAAATCAATGTTTATTTTGATTCAGAACCAACATCTCTCAAATAGGATGAGAATTTTAAATCTTCAAAAAAAATAATGAAAGTTGATTATAGTTCACTAGTTAAAAATGGTGCTTGAAAATTGTTTGATCCTCCATGTGGATTAAATTTGATTGGCTATAATTAGGTCTATCACAAAAAATACAAGGCTAATTTCTCACTCAACAAACAAAAATAAAGGATTGTGATGAACAGATATGCTCAAAAAGAAGGAATTGACTACAATGAAACCCTCACACCTACAACAAAATGGACTACCATTTGAACCATGCTTGTTTTGGCATCACATAAGAGAGATGGAAATTTCACCAAATGGACATCAAAATGACACTCTCTAATGGTGACCTCAAGGAAACTATGTAAATGACACAACCCAAAGGTTTTTTAATAAACAGACAAGAGGACAAGTTGTTCAAACTAGAAAAGATATTGTATGGTTTGAAACAATTCCCTTGACCATGATACGACAAACTAATTGAGCACCCCATGAACATGAAATTCAAATGTTTTGAGTCTAAAGTTGTGAATATTTTCATCAAAATAGTTTATAAAATAGTTGTATTTGTGGTGGTGTATGTTGATTATTTATTCATCATAGAGAACAATTAATGATACACTAAAAAATTCAAATCAAAGATGATGAAAAGCTTTAAAATGACTGATTTGGATTATCTTCATTACTTTTTAGGTATTGAAGTAATTCAAAAACTAAAGTATTTATTCATTACTCAACATAAGTATGTTGGTGATAATCTAAGTAAGCTTGGAATGGAATATTGTAAGCCTCTTCCCATGCCTATGGAACAAAATCTCAAATTGACATCTAAAGATTCAATAGATTTGGTTGATTCCACTATATATAAACAATTCATTGAAAGTCTAATTAATATGACCACAACATGAATAGATATATAATTTGAAGTTGGTATCCTATAAAAATTTATGCAATAACTAAGGGATATTAATTACATAGTAGTAAAAAAAGTCCTCAAATATCTTAAAGGAACACATAATTTTTACCTCAAATACTTTAGGGTAGGAGAATTCGAACTAGTTGGGTATTTGGATTCTGACTATGTTGGTGATCATAAAGATTTAATGTCCACCTTAGGTTTTTAGATAAATTTTGGAAATTATCAATTGAAAATCTAAGAAATAATCAGTACCAATAATTACTTTAGTAGAAGCAAAATATGTGGCTGCTTCAAAGGTAACTAGAGAGATCTTGTCTCAAAATGGTTGTTTTAGATTTGAAGGACCAATAAGTTTGATCAACACCTATCACAGTTGACAACATTTATGTAATCCATATGGAAAATAATATATCTTTCATGATCAAACTAAGCATATCAATACATAATTTCATTTGATTTGGCACTATGTGAAAGATGGTAATGTGAAGTTGAAAAAATAGTAGATCAACCAGTAGACATCTTGATAAAATTGCATGGATGAGAAAATTTTGAAAAGTTTAGATGAATTCTTTGACTGATAAAGACCTCTACAGATTAAGGGAGGGATGTAACTATATTGTACATAAATTTTATTACTAATAGGTATCTAGCATAGGTGCCTTATTTTTGTCTTGTAGTTTGTAGTTACACATTAACTTTCATCTTATAATGTGTAGCTCAATATTCCTATAGGTATTTGAAAGGAATGATTGGTATATGAAGTCATAAGTCATTCTTTGTCTTATTTATTTTAATGCTTTCTCATTTACAAATTGAATCGTGAAATATAATTTCATTATCATTCCTTCAATATTATTTCTAACCTTCTGTAAATCCTTTAGGTACTCTAATATTCCCCTCTTTGTGATCTCTAATTTTCCATGGATTTATATCTCCTTCCACACTATTTTAAGTCTCTATTATAGATCTAATTTTAGCTACATGGGGATCATTTTATTTTTCCCAAATATTTTTTAGAGGTAGCTCTCTTTTAAGACCTAGAATTATCTTCTCCATTTTTAACTACATCCTCAATATTCTAAGTTCAGGTTAATGTTATGTCTCTCACTTCTTCATCATCCAATATATTCAGTCTTTATCCTCATAACACCCTAAATAACTACTCCATATCAGTCAATATTATCACCATGGCATTCTCCACAACCAATATCTTCTTAAGTATAAATACAATGTCTAACTAGAGATATCTAATTGGAGATGTTGTCTA
>JARHVA010000729.1:3402500-3507500 GCA_037957365.1 Torreya grandis
ATTAATTCCTCAACTAACATTCACACCAAAGAGAATTTGATTGAGAAAATCTTCCCTATTTATTCCTATTTACATATTACTCATAGGGAATACACATATATAGATATGAATTAATAAAGGATAATCTCAAGAAATCAAGTTACCAAGTTACAATCTAAATCACTATTGTATTTTTTTTCCAAATATTTTACCCTTGTACACACATAAACCAACACATTAGGGGGAGAACTACATCAGTTTGAGGCCTTTTTCAGAGTAGTGGCTATATAGGCATCACCCATTGATAGAGGGTTCTTTGTGTTTATCTTGATATCATGAGCCCACTAACCCATTTTTTACAGTGTCACTATGATTACTCTTACATTCTTACTCTTTCCCACTATCACTCCTCATGAAATATAAAATATAACTTAGGTATCATAGAGTCAATCTAACCACAAAGAACACTCTAACCCAATATTTCATGATATCAAATTGATTACTCTTAAATTTTTCCAAGTGCTAAAGCATATAATATAAAATCTTTGAATTGAGGTAGTTATTATCTCTCTAATTAGGTCCATGCTTCCACCATCTCACAAAATAAGTTGACCCATCTTAATAAAGATAAAAATACTTTTCCTCTGCCATGTACCCAAAAAATGGTTTCAAATGGAAAAAGTGTTCCTTCATTTAATCCTAATAGTTTTCACCAACTCCATAAATATATAATGGATGATTGAAAAATAAATTTGAAAGGGAATATTCCTTCAAGCTCAATGATCAAAATCCCTCATGTTATAACTTTTTCAGCAATATCCTCTTGGTCAAAAGTGATGTATTTTTTGTACCTTCATTTTCTATTGAATTTTTTTGAAAGGTTAACCAAGATATAACTACGTCTTTACCAAGTAACATTAATACATAAAGAAGAGGAAAGCATTACAAACATAACGTGCAAAGGGCTCCTAATGTTCTAAATATGGAACTATTTCCAATATCAACTAAGGTATCTAAATTAAAGGATCTTTATCTTCCAAAGAATGTATTTATAAAAAAATTCACTACTATTCCAAAATGGTGCCTTTGCCAAAGATTCCGCAAGCTCAAATTGTTATATCCATACCAAATGTGAATGGATCAAATTATTATAATGGTCTAAGCTGTTCAAATAATGTATCAAAATTACTAAAATTAAAATATCCAATACCACTACAAAAATATCCTAAATTTAGTGATCATGAACTTGCACTTCTTATCCATGAGGGTGATGATACTCATATGCCTAGATTAAGAAAATGTGGTGGGTTTGAATTAATGATAAATCTTATGGAAATAAACATTCTTCCCATAGAATATCATATTTATATGATGACCACTATTTAGGATATTCAAAGACAAGTTTCTATAATTCAAATGCAAATGTACCTTCATATAATAAGCAAATTCTTTCAAAATATATACTTGAATATATTTATGGTATAAGGTGAGCACATCCTTAGTGGTTGAGAAACTCCTGTAAGTGTTATAATTGAAGAGCCATCTTATTTACTATAACTTGTATATGCATAAAAGGTGAAGAGATATCAATCACCTCATCATTAACAAAAATATATAGAATATGCTTCATCATTTTTAAATAATTCTAAATTCCTAACTTTCCACAATTGAAATGTTATGATAACATTGAATAAATTACATATAAAAATATATATATGATAACCACGAGGAATTATCCTACAATAAAGTCAATTGTAAAGAGAATGGCTCTAGGTGGAAGGGATGAAAGATGTTATGGATCAAATTCCAAGTAGATTGGGCTTTGAGTCATGTCCAAAAGAGATATTTGGAAGCCTTTGGTCTAAAATAAGCAAGACATTTTGGTTGAGAAAGCCAAAAATTGATAAGGAATTCTTTAAATATAAGACACAAATAAATTACGTACTAAATGAAATGAGTGAGCTTGAGTTCAAACTTAGCATTTTATATTCTATTAAGTCTAATAATCCATGTTCCAAGTGAGGAATTTAGAATCTAATGCTATTTTAACTTGTCAAAAGTTGGAGAGAATGGGCTCATGATTTGATAAAGGATACCTAAAGAGTAATTATTTAAATGAATATCATAGTTTCATCTTCAATGATGCAACCAAACCTATGGAGACTAGATAAAAACTATCATATGTAGCATGACATTGGACATCATCTCTTATCTATGCATAGAATTTAAACTAAGTGTAAATTAATTATCTTGTATTTTTATTTTAACAGAGGTCACATATACAAATCACTATAATAAGTCATATCTTTAACCTTATGAATACCTTTCTTTAAGATTCTAAAATCTTTCATATGTGGTAATATTTCTATGAAAAGATTTTAATTGGTCATAATAACATACCATCAAATTATGTGGTCATTAAAGGATAAGCCAATCCAAAAACAATCACCCACCCATTTTATATAGGTTCTTACAACATATAAAGCTTTCCAAATGCTTTTAGAGACAAAATAACCCTCAAAATTGATGGGGGCAATGGTAAAAATTAAGGTGAAAAACCCAACATTTTTTTAACTAAGTTTACCATAAGGCCAACAAGAGGCAATACAGTGTCATAAAATAATTTTTTAGGCCTAGTTGCCTCTAATTTCTTGAACCATCCATTTACCACATATATAAATACTTTTATTGTAAATTAAAATAATACCTATACCACCTTTCTCATGAGGAAGACAACAAGTATCGTAAGAAAGTCTATGATACACTTGTGTTTCTTAACATTGGCCATAATAAATCCTTATAACTTTATATAACTTATCATACAAATTTATAAATGGGGCCAAACAAGAAGAATAGGTAACATGGGTGACCTCCAAAATGTTAGAAAAATCTTGAAATTTTCCTGCTAAGAAGAGACATTTCAAGATCCAATATTCCATATTTTCTTCCACTTGATCCATGGAATAATGCCAAAGATTAGAAGGAGAGATATCAAAATCAAATGGAATAAAAATACATTTTAATTTATGTCCTTAGTCTATCTAATTCTAGTTACATTTCTTAAGCCATTTAGTCATAGGCATCATGTTTTATCTAAATCATTTTATCCTGGCACATTACATATTATAACACAAGGCTTAATAAAAAGTATTGTGATAATTCAACGTGTCTCTGATACCAGATTATTTCACATTGAGAGTGAGAAAACTATCGTTATAAAGTGGCAATTAATGAGCTAAGAGGTGTCACATCTTGATTTCTCTATAAGCTTAATAACTTGTTTGGTTTGTGGATTCTTATGATTATTTGTTGATTGATTATTGTTTAATTAAGATTTATATCATATGATGTTTATGGGATAGTAATATGTTTCTTAGGATACATGATTAAATTTTATATGAGTTAGTTTTACTTGTATATTATTTACATTATGATCATGTTGTTAGTTTATATAGTAGTATTTTAAGGATACATTATGATATCACAAGTTAAGTAGCTTCTTTATCATGATTTAGATGCATGATAGATTCATCCCTTAGAGTGTGATGGAGGGAGAGAATCATAAGAGAGGGTGGCATAGATGGAGATGTTGGAGGATGATGGAAGAAAAACTAGATACATATGCACACACCACATTAGAATAATATATTTTTTGATAACTATGGTATGTCTTTGGCATTAGTTACATTTAGATGGCTGCTAGTAAATTTTTTATATAATCATGTTATAATTTAATTATTACGTTAAAATGATTGTGTGATTTCATTTATGATGGTAGTACATAGGTAGTGTTATTCTATGTCTATGTTTTGATGCTTATTATGATGTTACCAAAATGTCTTAATTCATTGGCTAGTTTAAATATATATGATAAAAATCATTGTGTTAATTAAGGTTATAATGTGTTATAGTTTAATGCTTTGATTTTAATATGTATCACATAGTCATTTCTAGTCATAATATTGATAAAACTTATTATGAGTTTGTGGATTTATTGGTTTGGTATACTTAAGAGTTATCAACATAATTTGAAATGATAGTGTAGTGGACTTTGTAAAGTCAATACATGGGCATATTAATTCAAAAAAATATGCAAATATTTAAAGGATTAAAATAATGATTATTTAGTTGTTTTGGAACAATCTAGATAAATACGGATTTGTATTTGGCTCTAACTTGAGTTAACATGGATTAAGCAAATTGATTTACAGATAATAGAGTTTTTTCATGACGGAAATAATGATAAACTATGAGTTTTGATGGTTACAGTTACATGCATTGAATGTATGAGAGAGGGTAATGGAAAAAGAATAATAATAATAATAAATTAGAGGGAAGTGAGAAGGAAACTACACGTTAAGGAGAAGGAAGAGTGAGAAAAGAGAAGGGGTTGTGAATTATTCTAGAGTAATAAAATATACAATTGGAAGCTATATTGAGGTTGGTGAAGTAATTATGTTTTTGGTTGTTTGAATATAGTAAGTTCTATGTATATTTGACTAGATAAGGTTTTACGTAATTCATTTCTATGTAATTTTTATAAATAGATATAAATTTACCGTGTGGATGGCTCAATGATCAATATAACTAAATCTATATCCACCAAATCCTAAAAATTTGAGGACTAGGTTTGTGGGTAATTAATATGGGCAGAATAGTTTTTAGTTTTGGTATGATTAATATATCTCTCAAGCTATGAAACTAGGATTTATACAATTTGGTTTTAATTTATTTATATAGGCTGACTTTGTATATTTTTTTTTGAAAACCCTTAGCTTATATAGATGGACTATGTATATTGCTTTTTTCAATCTTAATCTCATATAAATGGTTGTGAATATTACAAAACCTTGAGTGTGTGTGTGTGTGTGTGTGTGTCTATATATATATATATATATATATATATATATATATATATATATATATATATATATATATATATATATATAGGAATGTAGTTATATTCTAGAAACCCTGTGATGATAACTTAACTTTATGTAAGTTGTTTATGAATGGAATGGTTGTTACAATAGAACCATGAGTGGATATGTTTCATTTAAACATTAAGTTTCATATTTATATGGAATTCTTTAATTATGAGGAGACTTTTATACCCTTTTTGGAATCTTATAGTCTATTCATGTCATTGATATTATGATGAGATGGATATATGTATATTGGATAATTACACATACACATATATACAAATGAATATATAAAATTTGTATAATGTTTAAGACATTTTGGTAATTGGTTCAATCCCTTTTATTTTTGGAAACCTGTAATGTGTTATAGAATCCTTTAGTGTATTCAATATATTTCATAAAATTAGTTGACTGACTCAAACTTTAAATTGAACATGAAATATTTATTTTAAGTTGAAATTATAAGGTTGATTATGTATAGACTATTCAAAGTAAATTATTATGTTTGGTTGCGAATTATAACTATTTGTTATATAGTGTGATTAATCTAGGTTGAATTGACTTGGATTTCATCAATACTTGTGAGACTAGGGTAAAATAAAATCCTAAAATGAGTAGAAGGGGACTCAATAAGAAAACTAAGTTTTACAGTTATTTTCAAAACTTGTTTATCAAACATCAAGAAATGGTATACCTATTTTAAATAAACCTAGGTTATGGCTGAATGAGAGAAATTAGATTTTGAATAGTTTCTATTAATAAAAAGGATTATATCTTGAAAAAGGAAAAGAAAACAAGGGTTTCGTATGATTAAAAATATTATATTTTATTTTGTATGAAATTTATAGAACACGTATTTGTATTCATTTTGTTCAGAATAGATATGAAATTCCAAATGAAAAATAGAAGTTGAATATATAACAATTGTATACATTATACTTTGAGGGTATGGTAGTCGAATACTTGGAGCATAATGGATACACTATTAGTTTATGACGGTACATTATTTTTGATATTTTTCTTATGAAAAGGATAAAATGTGTATATATACATATATATAATATATATCTATATGAATGTGATCCATATATACACACATATTAATATATATTTATATTAATGAGATGTATGCTTATAAATATGGTATATGCTATGATTGTTAACTAAGTTATAAAATCTATGAGTATACCATGATTATATGTATATAGCTAATTAAATGTTCATCCAATTAATATGAAAGTTGGATTATTGTTTAATGTGAGTTTAGGCATTAAATATAAGCTATTGAGCCTTGAAATTATTTATGACTAGTTTATTTTAATTTGATAAATATGTACATGGAAATAAATTGTGATAAATGTTATTTATCATAGATGGTACTACATATGAGTTACTTTTGAGATTTAGTAACTTGAATATCAAGTATAAAATATCCCTGAATGGTATGTTCTATTAAGGAATTAATTTTTTAAAATTATTATTTATGAAATAAATAATATTATTTGATATTCATTGCATACGTTTGATGAACTAAATGTACGTAATTTGATTGTTTCTATACTTAGCATGTTTTATGTCTAATAATCATAAGTAATGTAATTGAATCTATTGGTTATGTTTTAATTAAAAAAATCTTGCATTGATGGCACTAAATATGCAGTGAGATGAACTTCACTATCATAGTTAGCATCATTAATGCAAGATGAGGGTAATTCGATCAAGTGTTGTGCATAAATTTTATTGATTTTTGAGATCATTAACTATTTAAAAACTATGGCCAAAGTAATGTTTTAGTTAAACATTGTCATTTTATATATTTGAATTACATGTTTATGCGATATCATGTTAGAATGATTTTTTTTTATGATACACATCATGCATTAGTTATCTTAAAGCAAATAGGTACTAGCTTGTCTCTCTAGATTCCCACACCATCACTATCTATCTCTCCATGATGGAAGGATCATTTCCTTGTTGGGAGATTATGCAGGGGATTGATGGTCTATGGTTGGTATGGAAAAGTGCTTGGATGATTCTCTCCTTCCCCACAACATTTCTTCATTAGAGACTCCACATGATATTACCATAGGATACTTGAGTTGTTTGAGACTCATGATTCAAGGATCCTTGTATCTTGTATTATATTTATTATTGTGACATTTTTCTTGATAAAATTGTAATATTTATTCATTTTTAAATTGAAAGTAGTGGCTATAATATTTTATCAGTCATTGTTTAAATTATGTATTTATATTTTGGGTTAAATTGAGTAAATCAACATTGTACTTATTTTGCTTAATTATTATCATGGTGATCAATAGTTAAATATATTGTTACATGTCTATTTATGGTTAAACTTCTTAGTGAATTTAATCTAGATCACATGTTAGATTTCTCATGGTAAGTATGATGTTTGAATATGTGTAATTAGTTTTAGAAATAATTATATTATTTTGTTAAATTCTAGTGGAGATGTTACATTGTGGTATCACAGATGTGACTCAAACCTTAGGACTTAATGAGTCCACTAACATTTTATTATCCTTATGTTTAGCATAAAGGAGAATAGTGAGAGGTAGATCATATGGTAAGCGTCATTAGAATGTCAATAATAATAACCCTCTGGTAGATCCTAATAGATTTATCATTGATTAAGCAATAAATTTAGATCATATTCTCACATCTATGAATGAAATTAGGGATCAAATTGAAACCATAAAATGATAAATTCATGGTCAGAAAGAGGAATCCCATCATAATGTATCTAAAGAGAATCTTGTTGAGTAATAAATTCCTCAAGAATAGAGGCATGCAGAAGTGCCTCAAGATGTGAGAACTTATGTAGCTATAAAATTGGATAGAGATATGAAAAAGGTTAATCCACCCAAGTTTGATGGAACCATTTTGGGAGATAGAGTTAAAGGATGAATGACAGAGATGGAGAAGTATTTCAAGATTTGAAACTACTCTAAAGTCTTTAAAGTAGTTTGGTGAGCTTACTAGTTGGCTAATGAATCAACTACATGATAGGCTAATATAAAGTTGGAAATGAATCGTAACTCTACCACCACCACTTGGTATAATTTTTTGACATTATTTAATTCATGGTGGCTTGTACAGTTTTAATTTGATAAAATCTAATAGATTATTAGAATCTTAAGCAAAAAGACCTATTGATGAATGAATACTAAGAATAATTCACCAAACATCTGAAGTATGTACATCAGTACTAGGTAGATGAGAGTTTTATAATTAGTATGTTCATCATGGGACTAAACCTTATATTAATGGTGAGGAAGATGTGCATACACCATCTACCATAGATCAGGTCTTTGAGAAGGTAGTTAATCAATTGTAGAAGTTGAAATCTCTTGCTTAGATTAAAAATAAGTTCAAGAATTTTTTTGGTAGTTATAACCAACTATAAAAAGATGAACTGGAAGAAAAGGAGTGGAAACTCCAAGAGTTAGTTCAAGAATTAGAATGCTAGATTTAGTAGTAGCATAGGTAATATGGAACTTAGTAATAGTTTCAATGGTAGTTTTAAGGAAAACCAACAGTTTGATAGGAAAAGACCACCTGTAGGTTAATTCATTTGTAGAGGTGACTATTTTTCTTGTAAGTGTACCTAGGATAAGTTGAAAAACAAGGGTATTACTATATAATAGGGAATGTTTCAATAATAGATTCATGAAACAATTGAAAATCATCAGGTCAAATTCTAAGCTTCACTAATAGAACCATCATGTATTTTGTTTGACTATCCAATTTCTATTTCAATAGATACAGGGGATACATAATGTTTTATTACTCCTAAAATACTTAATAAGTTGTCTAGAAAATTTGGATTTATGGAAAATGCATGTTCAATATAGTATGAAAATAAGTCAAAGGTCAAAGTTGACAAGTGTTTATTCACATTTAAGACTAGGTTTTATAAATTTACAACAATAGTGGATCTTTATGCAGCACCACTAGGGTCATATGATGTGATCCTAAGATTCAATTGGCTTGTGAAGCATAAAGCCAAAGTTGACTACTATATGAAGAAGGTTGAGTGTCAAGATGATTTTAGAAATTAGACACAAATTCATGGTAAGAAAAGAGAGTTGAAGCTTAGGTAAATTTCTATAGTTCAACTCAATAAGGCTTGTAGGAAAGGGTGCCAAGCATTTATTATTAATATAAATGAGATGGAAGAATCCAAGGAATCATCCATAAAAGATTATCATTTTCTTAGGAATTTTTATGATGTGTTTCTAGAGGAATTGATATGATTACCTCCCAAATATGAGTTTGATTTCTTCATTGATATTATACTTGGATCAAAACCATAGTCTAAGGCACCATACATGTTGATAACCACATAATTGGTTGAGTTGAAGGCTCAACTTTAGGATTTATTGTCAAAAGGGTTGATCAGACCAGGTGTATCACCATGGGGTGCATCAATAGTCTTCATCAAGAAGAAGGATGGTATTATTCACCTTTGTAATGATTATAGAATGTTAAACAATGCAAAAATCAAGAATAGATATCTCCTACCTCATATTGATGATCTTTTTAATTAGATGCGAGGTGAAAAAATATTTTTTAAGATTGATCTTAGAGTAGGGTATCATTCACTGAGGATATTTCAAAAATGGCATTTAGAACTTGATATGGGTAGTATGAGTTCATAATTTTACCATTTGGGTTGACAAATTCTCCTGCATCATTTATGATTCTCATGAATAGTGTGTTTAGAAATTATCTAGATCAATTTGTTTTGGTTTTTATGGATGACATCATCATATATTTTAAGAATGAATAAGAGCATATTCAACATCATAAACTATTTTTTCAATGTTTTTAAAAACACAAGTTGTATTGTAATTTATCTAAGTATGCATTTTTTCCAAGAGAAAGTGCAGTATCTAGGACATATTATCTTTATGGATGGTATTTTAGTACATTGAGAAGAGCTAAGAGCCATTATGGAGTGCTTGGCACCAAATAATGTGCATGAAGTAATAAGTTTCATGGGATTAGCAGGTTATTATAGGAAATTCATTCCAACCTTTTCTAGGATAGCTAATCCGATTACCTCTCTAAAATGGAAGAATATAAGTTTTATCCGATTAGATAAGTGTGAAGTAGCCTTTTAAGAATTAAAATCAAGATTAATTTAACACTAGTGCTAACAGTTTTTGATCATATTGGCCAATTATCAGTGATCATCGATGCATCTGAGTATCGACTTTGAGGAGTTACTATGTCAGATGGTATAGTGGTAGGCTATGAATCTAGGAAACTAAAAAATTTTGAGGTGAATTATGCCCCTCATGACCTAGATATTCTATAAATTTTGCATGATTTTCAAGTTTAGAGGTATTATTTATTGGGAAAACTATTTGGGCTCAAAACAAATAACTTAGGGCTAAAGTGCACTTTCAAACTGACTGAATCTAAATGTTTGTCAAAGCTGATGATTATAATTTTTATTTAATTATGATTTTGATATTAGCTATATCAAAGAAAAGGAAAATAGAGTAGTTGATAGCCTAAGTCGTAGGAGGTGCATAGCAGCCATGGCTACTATTAGGACTACTTTCAAGGATCAAGTGATCAAATTCTCACTAGAAGATGAATTCTATGATTAGGTTAGGAGAGTATTGTCTGAGAATGCTCATAATTCTAAATATAAATTATTAAGAATAGAGAATGATGGTGTTTTACAGTACAATGATAAGATGTATGTATGACATAGATAGAATTTGAGGAACATAGTTCTTAAATAACTACACAATTCCCCATATTAATGATGTATAAGAGTAACCAAACTCGTGGATGAGCTCAGACCACTCTATTTCTAGAAAGGAATCAAGAAAGATGCAACAAATTTTGTGTTTCATTGTCTGGAATATTATTGTGTGAAAGCTGAGTATGTGCATCCAGATGGATTCATGTATCCACATGACATAGCGAAATAGAAGTGGAAGGTGATCGGTATGGAATTTGTCCAAGGTTTACCATTGCCATGGAATATGCATGACATGATATTGGTAGTAGTTGATAAACTAAGGTATCTCACATTATACTAGACAACTTGACTGATGATGCCCCTACTCTTGTGTAGAAATTAGTAAATAAAGTGTATCAATTACATGGTTTATTAGAGAAGATCATTTTGAATCATGACCTGAGAATGACTTCTAAATTTTGGTTAACTCTAAATTTAAATCTAGGTCCACAATTAAATTTTAGTATTGCATATCACCCACAGACTAATGGAAAGATAGAGCAAGTTAATTACATTTTAGAAGATATACTTCATTTGTATTACATAGATTAGATTAAAAAAATGGAAAGATTACCTTCTATTGATTGATTTTTATTACAATAACTCATAGCAATCAACTATGAAGATGACTCCATTTGAAGTATTGTATGTAAGAATATGTAGAACACCAATCAGTTGGGACAAGTTGGAAGAAAGGGTAATCTTTAGACCTAAGATTATTTAAATAATATAAGAGTAAGTTAGGATAATCAAGAAGATGTTGGCTGAGGCAATGATAGACATAAGAGTTATGTTGATCTGAAGAGAACAATTAGAAAGTTTTTAGTAGGTGATAAAGTGTTTATGTGGGTTAAGCCTCATAAAATCTTGATTAAATTTAAGAAGTCATCAAAATTTTCACCAAGATATGTGGGACCCTTCAAGGTTTTAGAGGTGGTCAACCCTATAGCATACAGGCTTATATTTCCAAAATTTCTATTTTTTTATACTATCTTCCATGTGTCTTATCTTAAAACATATATAGTGGATCCTTCACATGTGCTAGATTGGAATCCTTTGTAGGTTCTATATCCTAGGGTGGTCATGGTATAACTAATCAAAGTAATTGACACTCACAAGTTACGTTTGCATAAAAGAAAAGTGTCAAAGTGCAAGGTCCTATTGGACCAATACTCTGATGATATTGTTATTTGGGAGGACTATGATGAGTTCTATAGGCTATTTCCACATTTATTTGCTTGATGAATTATTAGATATTACTTTATTTTTCTACTAATTAAAGTTAAATTTTAGAACTAGTGTTTGAATAAATGTCATCGAGATGAAGACCAAATTTAAGGGGAAATGATGTCACATCTTTATTTCTATCTAAGATGAATAACCTATTTGATTTGTGGATTCTTATGATTGTTAGTTGATTGATTACTATATAATTAAGCTTTATGTCATAAGTTATTTATGGGAAAGTAATATGTTTCTTAGATTACATAATTAAAATTGTTATGAGTTCATTGTACTTGTATATTCTTTACATTATCATCATTTTTTTAGTTTATACAATAGTATTTTATAGATATATGATGATATTATAGGTTAAATACATTTTTTTGTCATGAGTTAGATGCAGGATAGATTCATCTCTTAGAGTGTGATAGAGGGAGAGCATCATCAGAGAGGGTGGCATATAGGGAGATGTTATAGGATGACAAAATAAAATCTAGATACCTAATCACACACCACATTAGAGTAATATGTTTTATGATAACTATTGTATGTCTTTTACATTAGTTACATTTAGATGACTATTATTAAACTTATATAATGATCATGTTACCATTTGATGCTTACATTAAATTAATTACATGGTTTCAGTTATGATGGAAATACATAGGTAGTGTTATTCTATGTTTATGTTTTTATTCTTATTGTGGTGTTACCAGAATGTCTTAATTCTTTGGCTGGTCTAAAATATATTCAATAAAAATCATTGTATTGACTAAGGTTATAATGTACTGTAATCTATTTCTTTGATTTTAATACATGTCACATAGTCATTTTTAGTCATAATATTAATAACCCTTATTAATATTACGACAATGGTAATTTTTGAAATCATATAGAGCTAACCTTAGGTAGAGGGTCAAAAACATTGGCATTAGTCTATGAGTTTATGGATTTATTAGTTTGGTATACTTGAGAGTTACGAACATCATTTGAAATGATAGTGTCGTGGACTTTGTAGAGTCGATACATGGTCATATTAAGTCGAAAGAACATGTAGATATTTAAAGGATAAAAAAATGGTTGCTTAGTTATTTTGGAACACTTGAGATAATTAAGGCTCTTTGTTTGACTCTAATTCAGGTTAACATGGATTAAGCAAATTTATTTGTAGATAATAGGGATTTTGCATGATGGAAACATTGGATAACTATAAGTTTTGATGGTTACTATTACATGCATTGAATGTATGAGAGAGGTTGATGAAAAAATAATGATAATAATGAGGTAGATGGAAGTGAGAAGGGAATGACATGGCATGGCAAGGAGAAGGAAGATTGAGTAGAGAGAAGGGGTAATGAATTATTTTGGAGAAAAAAATTACACATTTGGAAGATATACTAAGGTTGGTGAAATAATTCCATTTTTGGTTGTTTGAATACAATAAGTTCTATGTATATTTGACTTAATAAGGTTTTAGGTAATTCCTTGCTCTCTCTCTCTCTCTCTCTCCTCTCTCTCTCTCTCTCTCTATATATATATATATATATATATATATATATATATATATCCCTAAAATCATTGAAATTTGAGGACTAGAGATATGTGTAATTAATATAGGTGACATAGGTTTTAGGTTTCATTTGATTACTATATCACTCAATAAATGAAATTAAGATTTCTACAATCGTGTTTTAATATATATAGACTAATTTTGTATATTTTATTTCAAAAATCCTTAGCTTATATAGATGGATTGTGTATACTAGTTTCAAAACCATAAGCTCATATAAATGGTTGTGAATAGCCCAAAACCCTAAGCTTATATTTATAAAGGACTGTGATTATATTTTAGAAACCCTATGATGATAACCTTAGGTCTGTGTAAGTTATTTATGAATGGAATGGTTGTTAAAATAACTCCATCCTAGGGTAGGTTCTATGAGTGGCTATGTTTCATTTAAACATTCAATTTCATATTTATATGGAATTCTTTGAATATGAGGAGACTATTATACCCATTTTGGATTCTGATGGTGCATTCATGTCATTGATATTATGATAAGATGGATATATGTATATCAGATAATTACACATACTCATCTATACAAATCATTATATACGATTTGTATAATGTTTATGTGATTTTGGTAATCAGTTCAAGCCCTTTTATGTTTAGAAAACTATATCTTGTTATCAAATCCCTTAGTGTATTCAATATATTTCATACAATTAGTCGACTAAGTTGAACCTTAAACTGAGCATGAAATATTTATTTTAAGGTGAAATTATAAGGTTGATTGTGCATAAACTATTTGAAGGAAATTATGTTTGCTTGTGCATTAGAATTGTTTGTTATATAGTTCTCTTAAATATGAGTTGAATGTCAACTCGACTTTCATTGATGCTTGTGATATCAAGGTAAAATAAAATCTTAAAATGAGTAGAAGGGGACTGGGTAAGAAATATGAGTTTGATGGTTAATTTAGAATTTTTTTTGTCAAACATCAAGGAATGGTATATCTATTTAAAAAAAATTGAGGTTATGGGTGAATGAGAGAAAACAGATTTTGAATAGTTTCTATTTATAAAATAGATTATGTCTTTCAAAAATAAAAGAAAATAGGGGTTTCATATGATTGGAAATCTTATATTTGATTTTGTATTCAATTTCTAGAATAGGTATTTATATTGGTTTTGTTCAATTATATGAAGTTCCAAATGACAAATAGAAATTGAATGTATAACAATTCTATACATTACACTCTAAGGGTACAACAGTCAAATACTTAGAGCATAATGGACGCACTGCTAGTTTGTGACAATATAGTATTTTTGATATATGTTTTATGACAAGGATAAATTGTGCATATATACATATATATGGCATATATCTTTATAAATGTGATGTGTATATATACACATATATTCTTTATGTTTGTATTAATGAGATTTATGCTTATAAATATGGTATATGTTATGATTGTTAATTAAGTTATAAAATCTGTGATGTAGTATATCATGATAATATGCATACAACTAATTAAATGTACAATCAACTAATATAAAATATGTATTATTGTTTAATGTGAGTTAAAACATTAAATATAAGGTATTAAGCCTTGAAATTATTTATGACTCATTTGTTGTAATTTGATAAATATGTATATGGAAATAAACTATGGTAAATGTTTTTTGCCATCGATGGTACTACATATGAGTTACTTTTAAGATTTAGTAACTTGTAGATTAAGTATGAAATATACCCAAATGGTATATTTTATTAAATATTGTACTTATTTATGTTTATTATTTATGTAATAAATAATATGATTTGAGATTCATTGCATGCGTTTGATAGATTAAATGTATGTACTTTGATTATTTTCATACTTAGCATGTTTTATGCATATTGATAGGAAGTAATCCAATTGAATCTATTGGTTATGTTTTAATTTATCAAATCTTGCATTGATAGAACTAAATAAATAGTGAGATGGATTTTTCTATCTTAGTTAGCATCACCACTGTAAAATGAGGATAATTCGATCAAATGGTGGGTATGAATTTGACTGATTCTTGAGATCATTAACTATTTACAAAATTAAACTAAAGTAATGTTTTAGTTAAACATTATCATTTCATATGTTAGATTTACATGTTTGTACGATATCATGTTAGAATAGATTTTTTTTATGGTACACATCATGTATTAATTATCTTATAATAAACGAGTACTAGCCTATCTCTTTGGATTCCTGCACCATCACTATCTACCCATTCATAAAAGGATGACCATTCCTTAGCTAGAAGATTATATGAGGGATCGATACTCTGTGGTTGGTGTATAAAAGCATTCAGATGATACTCTCTCCCCCCACAATAGTACTTCATTGGAGAATACATTTAAGATTATAATAAGATATTTGATTTCATTGAAACTTATGCTCTGTGGAGTCTTGTATCTTGTATTATAATTATTATTGTGACATTATTTTTTATAAAATTGTAATATTTATTCATTTGTACATTGATAGAAGTGGTTGTAATATTATATCAGATTTCGCTGAAATTGTGTATTTACCTTTTGGAATAAATGGAATTAAATTCGATAAATTGGCATCGTAATTGGTTTGCTTAATTATTATCATAGTGATCAATAGCTAAATAATTTGTTACATATCTATTTATGGTTACCCTGCTTAGTGCATTTTATCTAAATCACTAATTAAATTTCTTGTGATGAACTCTAATATTTGGATGTATAATTAATTTAAAATATATATATGTTATTCTTGTAAATCGTAATTAAGATGCTCTCACCCAAAAAAAAAAAAAAAAAATGATTAGGAAAATTAAAGCCCCTGATGAACCCTCACTCAACATTATGACCATGCGGATATCCGAATGCATATGTGGATAAGACATAGAGAATTGATTACAATGGTAAATCCTATCTAATGGAATAGAATAAGACAAAGTTTTCTAACTTGAACCTATTGATAGCGAGGCAAGCTGTAGATTCTGAAAACAAATTTTGAACTACAAACTTAAAAAATTGGCCAAAACATAAAGCATGAATCATATCTAAAAAAATGACCACTCAATTATATCATATAGACTTTCTAAAAGTCTAGTTTGAGGAATATGGTTTGCAGATGAGAAGTCCATGCTCATTCCATTCCCTTCCCTTCCAGATAACAATGAGATTGCATAGTCTGTAGTTGCTGCTTAATACGGTTCATATGAGGAATATAACTGCATCTAAGTGGCCCACCTTGAACCAATAAATGTTACCTAGAAGAAGACAATACTTTGTCAACTTTGAAATGGAGTATTTTGGTATGACAGTAGAAAAGAGTAATACGCTAACGTTGTATCTACGTTCGGGGTTCTGGTTCCGATAATAAAGAACCCGACATTGTCTCCTCGGTGCCCGAATGGTTAGAACTGAGAGAGTCGCTATAGACAGTTTCTGGAAAATTCAGAGAAACAATTGGCAACTGGATTTCCAATTTTAAAAATATTAACACCTCTCTCATTGTTGGTCTTGCTTTTGGATATGGATGAGAGCACAACATTCCCAACAACATCAGACGCTCCATTTCCTCACTCTTAAAATCTCCGCCGAGTCTTTCGTCTGCAGCGTCCAAAAGCTTTCCTTGTTCATACAAATCCCAAACCCATTCCACCAG
The DNA here is from genome assembly GCA_037957365.1 of Torreya grandis. Lineage (NCBI taxonomy): Eukaryota > Viridiplantae > Streptophyta > Pinopsida > Cupressales > Taxaceae > Torreya > Torreya grandis. The sequence continues at coordinate 3,419,603 of JARHVA010000729.1, forward strand.
TCTGCAATTATGGTTTCTTAAGCTGCGGTCATTCGGCCGCCGTCCGCAGGCAATTTCCAATGTGACCGCTCCAAAGCTGAACACATCGGATTTTAGGCTGGCGTTCCCTGTTATCACACACTCTGGTCCTATATACCCCAATGTCCCCACTACCACCGTTGTGTGAGAGGCTTCCCGATCTCGTTCCACCACTCTAGCTAGACCGAAATCCCCAAGCTTTGCATTGAAATCAGCATCCAACATCACGTTACTGGCCTTCACGTCTCTTTGCACTACACGCTGGTCCCAATCTTCGTGTAGATAAACAAGAGCCGAGGATATGTCACAGGCAATACAGTATCTTCGATTCCAATCCAGATATTCCTTGCGCTTCCCAAAATGTATTGATCCAGACTACCGTTGGCTAGGAATTCGCAGACCAGAAGCAACTCGCAATTTTCATGGCACCATCCCGAAAGTTGTACAAGACTACGGTGTCTCAGCTTACTGATTATGGTGACCTCTGAAATGTACTTCTTTTTACTTTGCTTTGATTTTTGGGATATTATTTTCACAGCTACAGCTTCGTTTGTAGCAGGCAAGATGCCTTTGTACACAGAACCGAAGCCTCCTTCTCCTAGCTTTTCATCATCGCAGAAGTTTCTGGTAGCATCACTGAGCTCTGTATACGAGAACTTGTGCGAGCCTTGAGAAAGGTTTTCTTCTAGGTTCTCCTCGCTCTCCTCAGCTGCCTGATTACCCCGCTCACTTTTTCATGCGTTTAAATACCATCGTCCGCCCAGGGACATAACACAGCAGACGCACAAGAAGCAGGCGAAGAGGGATATTAAGATAACTTTATAGAAGTTTTCTTGGAGGCTTTGTTTGGAAGGGCAGCAGTAGGAATTTCCCAGGAATATCCACAAGAAAAATTCCAACCGTAGACTGTGTGGGTTTCTATGTAATTTCCGGTGGAAGCGGAGAGGCCAACCTTGATTTTTTGGGGAAGAAGCTTACGCAGGTCTATGGGATAAGTAAAAATGGGACTTACATGTTTAGAAATATTTCTGAAATTACCAGGAGTTATTTAGAAGAAATACTTGAAGCTGCTTTATTCCGCCATTGTAATCCACCCATGCGTCCCAATGTTTCCCATTATGGAGAGTTTCGTTTTGGAAAGAATTGCTTGCAATTTTACTCAGCGAGACGTTCGCGTTGGAGACGATAGAATTCACATCAATTCCCACATGGTTGTCATCAGGGTCAAAGCAATTCTTGTATGTGTCGAACTCCACAGCAACAGTCTGATTAGATGAGTTTCCTTCAGTTGTTCCGTTGAAGAGGCCGAACCACCGTCCCGAAGCGTTCAACGGCGGCTGAAATTGAAAAGGCGCCATGAAAAAGTGATTCCATCCCCCGCCAAACCGCTGCTACGGACATTGGTGATGACGAATTGGAAATGAGTGAAGAAATTTGCAATTAACTGAGATGAGTTGTCCCATATAGGATATGATTTGTTGTATGTGGCCCAGCCAAAGCTGGTTTGCAGGGTACCGGTGGCTTGATTTTTGGTGAGTTGTATTGTATCCCCTTGGAAATAAGCATCTAGATTGTTGGACAACTTGATGTCATTTTTACGAGGGAAAGAAAAGCTAATGCTTACTGCACCTGCTGAAGAGAAGAAACGACTAGCGATAAAGCAGCAGAAGAAAAGGGGAAGCACCCGCGTAAATTGGTTTGCCATGCGCAGGCGGGGAAGGGTGCGCACTCCATATGCTGGGCAACATATACTATTTTATAAATAAATGGATCTCTCAGGATTTTATTTTTGGATAGGTCTAATGTTGGTAAAGCTTGTACAGTCAACTTGTGGATGATTACGATAATATACCCACACTTTTCTCGTCCAGAGAACTTCTGGACCGGCTGTTTGCTTTCAACATCAGATTTCCACATTGGATCTGATAAAAGCTACATCCTCTCAAGTGCAGCATGTTTTTTTTCACGTTTTGCGTATTAAATTTGACTATAAATTAAGAAACCAGCTAAGGAAGCAATCTGACCTGTCCTAGTGAGGTTATTTTCTTCATTTTGTCCGTGTTGGATTTGACTAAATTTTAATTACCAAGCGACCGTTTTGATATCGACCATTTTACATATTCGATTTCACCATAACTATATTATTGTAAAATCGATGGCTGAAGGTTGAGAGTATGAACTAAGTTATCGTGTGTTTGACAATACAATAATATTGTATTGTCAGAAATTTTAAACATTCAACATGTACAAAATATCTCGATATTATAAAGATTATTTTCGTTTATTATTTAAAACCATCTAACAAGTTTAATAATAATTAAAAATATATATAATATAATAATTTTTCTTTTAAAAAATACAATTTATTTTCCACCAAAATTTTATTAATTATTAAATAATAAATATAAACCAAAAAAAGTGTTGTTTAATACATTCGTAATATATTAATACAAGTGTATTATTCATAATATCTTAATAAAAAATTCAAAATTATAAAAGAAAAAAAATTAATACCACTAATATATTTTGTTACAATCATTTTTAAAAAAGAGCCAACAAATTTTTAAACCTTTAAAATAACCTTTTTTTTTCACGAAATATATATATATATATATATATATATATATATATATATATATATATATATATATATATATATATATATACACACACACACACACACACACACACATACATATATATATATATATATAGACACACACACACACACATATATATAGACATATTTACACACACATATATATATTCTTTCAAACATACATTTTATTGAAAATTATATTATACAACCATGTCTAAATCAATTTAGTTGTCAAGATATATATGTGTGTGTATGTGTATGTGTATGTGTGTGTGTGTGTGTGTATACACACACACACACACACATGTGTGTGTGTGTGTGTGTATTTATGTATGTATATTCTTTCAAACATACATTTTATTGAAAATTACATTATACGACCATGTCTAAATCAATTTAGTTGTCAAGATATTCGAAAATGATGAAGTATTACAAATAATTTAAACACTCAACAAAGACAAGAAAAATATTATATCAATGTGAAAATATGTTTTTATTTCTATATTTTATTATTTTCAAAAAATACTTAAAATAATACACAAACTTAATAAATTAAGAAATGTACAAGATATAATAATACAATGTATTTTTCATTAAATAACACATTATATTTTGAACATTTTTTAAATATTATTATTACACAATATACTGCATTTTATTGATTGTTGCATAACTATTATTATGGATTTTCAACATTCTTAATCTACATTTAACATTCACATTGTTAATTCATTGTGGTTCTTTTCCTTTAGAAACGAGACCTCTAACTTTTATTTAGATTCTTAAAATAAATATGTACATTATTTCATCCAAAATTTTTATTTAACATAACATTACTCTACAATTTCCACATTAATTTTTGTTGTCTATATAAATTTAATTGTCATTATGTTTCATCATAATGAAATATTGTAGAACTTTTGTAACATTCAACATATACAAAATATTTTCTGTCATTGATAATCTGTCATTGAGAAACTCCCCTCCCCACTTTTTACTATTTATTAAAAAAATATTAATTAAAATACATACTTTATAAACTTGATAAATAAGTGAAAGTGCGAGACATGATTATGAAATATGCAAACCGTGTATTTCGTCTATCATTGCATGATATTGTTATTTTTTTCAGCAATCTTTGCTCGCTTTTCATATTATTGTATCTATTAATATGATAATATTATTAATTTTGATTTTATATATATATATATATATATATATATATATATATATATATATTCAAATTTAAGATGTTAAGAATAAAAAAATATTATTGTGAGATTACTTTAAATAGATATAAATAGAGTTGGGAAATGAAGTGTTTGATCTAGTAAATAATATAACATATAAGCAGTTAGAGGATTGCTAGAGAGGAGAGGGGTATATAAAAGAAAGAACACAATCAATTTGACACAAAGTAAGGAATCGATGAAAAAGTCTTATGAAGTGAGTATAGACTATATATATTAGTTTATTTTATATCCCACGATTTTGTATTTATTTTTTTATTTCAAATAATGTTATTTGAGATTTGATGTGTGTATGGTTTTCAAGGTATGATAGATACAACTCTAATCATAAAGAGAAAAATATAATATAATTAAAAGATGGGTTGAGAAACCAAGTTCATTTTAAAGGTATATTTTAAAAGGCTTAATGTTTCTTTCATTACATACAATAATTGGTTTCACAAAGACACATAAAGAATAATCTTTTCATAATAAGAAGGAAATGTTGCCCCAAACCTCTTAAAATTATTGATCTTCTATAAAAATCATGTTTTCCAAATTGGTTTTATTTTTGAAACAATATATGAATCTCAATATTTAGATAATAAATACACTGAAAGAGATAGCGATCTAATGAGATGGGATGTTAAGAACATATATCAGAAAGATATATTTATAGACTAGAAATTCAACAACTTGATGACTTAATGGTGTATGAACCATATTTTGGAGATATAGTATTTTGGTGTGGACCCTTAAGAGCATTTTTTTTTTTTTTAAATATGTAACCAAATGGATCATAATGTGGAGAATTAATCTTTTTGTGTAGGCCTTTGAAGTATTCTTTTTGAAGATGAAATAAACATTTATCTCTCACTTTCAACTTATGAGGTCTCAATGTGTGTCACACTATGCTTTATATTTTATTTGTTAGCACGAGATATTATACTAAACTTTTTGATGAGGGTTCTGAATATTTTACAACTATTTTGTGTATTTTATATTTCTCTTTCACAATTATGTATCTTTTTATAAAAGGTGCATAGTAGGATATGTCTAAGGATGTATATGGTTGAAACTAAAAGCATGCATAGAATTGATTATGCCTCATAGAGCTGTGTAAAGCTCTATAAAATATGAAAATTTCTATAAAATAATTTTTTTTTAATAAAATATTTATAATATAGATATTTAAAAAATAAAATAAAGTAATTATAATAAGAATGTTGATGTAATAAAATATAAAAAAAATTAAAATAATATTAAATGATAACATACAAAATTTCAAATAAATAAAATAAAATAAAGTTATATTCAAAAAAATATAAAATGTAAATATACTAAATAAAAAAATGTTAATAACAACATTTATTAAATTAATGAATAATTAAATAGAATTATCAAATAAAACTAACATAAACAATAAATATTCCTTTTACATTTTATATTAAATGAAATAAAATATTACATTTAATAATAGTGTCCATTTAAATGAATTTATATAGATAAAAATAAGACAAATACAAAAACCTAAATTCAATATAAAAACATAACAATTTGAATGTGTAAGTTGATTTATTCCCTGATTTCATCAAACAAATTATTTTCTTTATTGTAGTGTGTAAATTTATTATTATCAAATAATTTTATATATCATATTATATAATGTATGATGCCTTTTATTTATTATCTTTTAATATTTTATCTACATTTTTTTCTTTAAAATGGAAATACTCAACACTTAAAAAATTATCTTAAGCACTATTCAAATTCAACACTCAATAATAAAATAAATTTTATCTAAATTATTTAAGATATATTCATAATATATATAACTATATAATATATATTTTTCATAATGTATTTTCTAAATCAAATGTTCTTTAACATATTATATTATTCATTCCTTTTACTTTATATATAGTTTAAACCAATACTTAAAAAACTTTTTAAATATAAAAATGGTGATAAAAATTATAATCTTAAAACATTCTAAACCTTAGAAATCAAACAAAAATAATAATATGGATAAGAAAATTCAATTCAATTAACAAATATAATTATTCAAATACTTTTTAAATAATTTATAAAATATAGAAAGTAATATTTTTGATGTATTAAGGATTAAAATTAATTATATTTGTAGAGTCGATCAATGCATATATACTATAACATAGCATTTCACATAACATATCATGTCATCTTCTAATTTGTATAAATAATGTATATGTATTTTTTTGGTCCTCCATAAATTGTAGCTTATATCATCTAGCAAGTTAATGGAGTAGCATCAAGCCCCAAAAAATATTAATTTGACCAAGGGGAATTTTTTTTCACTACTTATCTTGCTCCATTTCAACATAGTACATAAAAAGATTGGTTTACTACATATGCTTCAAGGTTACAAGTTGATGGTTTACAAACATATTATAAATAAGTATAGGACATGTAAAATGAATTAAACGGTTTCAATAATATTTTATCAAAAAGTGAAGATGGGTTAGAGACAAACAAATTTAACTTTGGGTTGATCCACACTCATTTGAACCTACTTAGAGGTTACTTACAAAGATCTATCTCCCCCCAATTCCTCATAGTCATGATTTAATTTTGGTTTTTGAGGACATGCTTTCTTTAACTTTAGGTTGATCCACACTCATCTACACCTACTTGTAGGTCACCTACAAAGATCTACCCTCCCCCAATCCCTCATAGCCATGATTTAATTTTGGTTTGTGAGGGCATGCTTTCATGATGTAGCACTTGTAAAATATTTTTAATTTTTTTGAAAAAATAATTTTATCATACCTTCTATTCCAATTTCTTTATTGATAGAATAATTTTAAAATTTTATGTAATAAGCACACTTAACCAATAAATAATACATGTCTATTAAAGTTAAAAATCATTTCAAAGAAATTTATCAACAAAAAAACATGTTATAATGAGATTACTCAATTTTAATAATGATAAAGAATATATATAAAAGATAACTAAAAACTTTTTTTTATATACTAGATTTATATTATCACACATGCATTTAATTTTATCAAACAAAAAATATTCCTTTAACTTTATCATGGAAAATATAAATCTATATTTCAATCAATCATATTTAGTTTATATGTAAATTACAATAAATATATTAGGTTAATTATTATTATTATTTTTATAAAATGTGATTGGTAGATTGAATAACATCCTTTGAGTGCCTATCATTTTGAAGTTGGTAGTTTAAAACTTATGTCCAATTTAAAAAGGGGACTTACACAATAAATAACATGTATACTAAAATTCGAAATTATTTCAAAGTAACAAATTAAAAAACAAGTTATAATAAAATTATTCAAATTTTATAAAGATAAAAAATATATTTAAAAATAAATATAATCTCACCATGTTTTTTACATCTAAAATATATATATATATTTTTTAAATTAATTTTTCTTCCTTTTATCATCAATAACTTTCTATATAAACAGGTCATATGTAGCTATGCAAACCAACATTAATATATTATGTTAAATACTATTATTTTGTTAAATACTATTATTTTCATAAAACGTGGTTGATAGATTGTTCAACATCTATTGAATGCCATCCAACTTGAGTTTGATGGCTCAAATCCCATGTCTTTATATGTGATTGTGTGTGGGGAGACACACAATCACATCCCTGTGGAGATAATAAATGACTTTGTTAGCTGAAATAAATAATTACATCAATAAGCAAATATATGACCAATTCAAATTTTGCTTAAGATTGTATCATATTTTAGTGAAGGGGAATTTTTAAGAAAATAAAAAATAGCCATTGATTTTTAAAAAGTAAGTTAATTTTTTTTAAAGGAAATAAATTAGAATAAAATATTAAATTATTAAATAGAAAATGAATATAATGCATTTTGATATATTTAAGATTGTAAAAATATTAGATTAAGGTTGGTAATTATAATATTTTACAAAAATTAAAATAATCAAATCAATCAATTTTTATATCAATATCAATATTAAGTATGTGTTTTTTTTAAAAAAAAAAATTATCATTGGTGTAAGATATTTATTATTTTATTCATTTAATAAATGGATAATTTCTACATATTTAGCTTCAACTTATTTAGATGTGATAAGAGGTTAAGTGGGTGAGAAGGTGAGTTCAACTTAGAGTTCCCCCTGAACTACAACTAAATACTATTGTGAGTTTTCTATTAGTTTTACAATGAGTTAGACTCAATCCTACAATAAATTATTGTGTGAGTTAACTCCCCTATTCTTTTTTTATATTTCTCTTCACTAGACTATTGTAATAGAATAAATAATAGATAAATAAGACAGTTTAATAATTCAAAACAATTATTAAATATGTTCTTATATATTTTTAAATACAAGCAGGATCATTGTTGCAAAATTTTTGTGTACTCACATTACTAAAAGATAACCTATGTGGTAATTCTGACCCGGTATCACAGATTTAGATTCTGATAATGAGCATTAGGTTATCTATTGATTTCTATTTTGTATTCTATTAAATTTATTGAGAAGAGTTTGCATATTACTTCTATTTGAATTTGCATGTAAGGTTCTGATGCAAATTTGAAAGGATTGATCGAGTGGAAATGCCCTGCTCAGCGTTCATCTACCAATGCCCTACGTCCTGCGTGTTTGTTTGTGGCTTATGTTAATCAGTTATGTGGTTATCGAGCAGACTGGTTCTGGATCGAAATGTTTTACTGAACGTTGGCTTCTACGGCCTGGTGCTCCACCGTCTGCCACAGTGAATGAATTGCTTCACACCATTATACTCCGTGATTGGTTGATGCCTCTCCTAAACCCTCTCACGTCATGCTGCAGTCATACGTCGAGCTTCAACCTGAAAACGGCCCACACCGGTTCGTGTTCTCTCCACACCAAGCTCCCATTGCTGGCCATCTAGTTGGTTCGTGGTATGCTGGTTGTTAAGTTTCTGGTTTTGCATGGTAAATTCGTGTTCCTTTTGGCTCTCCCTCCATGCATTATATTCCTCAGCCAGCACCACACCCTTCCATGGCATCGCCCATTTAACTCAGCTGCTTATACATGGCGTAATGGCGCACATCTGGTAAAACAAACATTGTTTCCATTCGTGGTATTTAGCAATGCCGCTCGTTATCTTTTTTTTGCTAGAAATCAGAATACCACTCAAGGTGATTTATGGTTTCTCCCATTTTTAACGCCTTTTAAAAGGTCAAACAATGCGTTGAATGTTTTCAAATCTTTTTTAAAAATGTCGTATTATTTATTTGATATTGTAAGCTATTTGAAAAATATTTGGATTTATAAAGGTGTGGGGGGAATATTTTTGAAGGATTTCAATATAGGCAAAGCGAGTCATTAAGGTGAGAAGCTTTATGAATGGAGGTCGATACCGTTATGTTTGCACAGGTGGGGGCTAGATTTTTAATTTTTTTTTAAATATATAAAAACATTATAACTTACATTATAACTTAAGTGGTAAAGGTACGGTGTTTTTAAATTATTTTTTATATAAAAATAATATATTGTATTGGGAGATATAAGGAGTTTTTAAAAGTTTATTATTATTTGTTTGTCATATAATTTCATTCAATTTGTTTGTCAAAGATGGAGGGTGAGGTCTCGTTTGGTAGGTGGCCAAACCTCTTTATAAGGAAACCAAACGTTTTTTCTCCTCTCTTTGTTTACTTTGAATTCTTGCACTCCTTATTTGGATGTATTTTCGATTATAACCAACATCCATTTTAGAGGCCTTTGTTTTTTATTTATTTTTTAAATTACTTTGGTTGACTTCAGGAGGACCGCGGATCCATTCCAATTCCAATGAGTGCATGAAACGCTGTGTTCACTCCCTCTCTAATCGTGCATTTAAAATTTCAGTACATATTAATTAAATAGGCCATTAATTATGGAAATTTTATTTTGCTATAACTTTTGATTGGTAATTCAGAATTCGGTGCAATCTTTTTTAAAAGTGCATGTTTTTTTGTCCTCTTTTCATTGCTATACTTGATTTTATAAAATGTACTAAAGTTATAAAGTGTCATATTCAGGGGGTTATATATGCTATGGGTCCTACTATTTTTTGGATTGTACTTTGTGCACCTATTGCTCCCATGTGAATACATTTTAAGCTATGTTCAACATCCCCATTCTGAGTGTACATCATCCCTTATCACTCCAACACTAATTGCTCATTTGGATATATTTATGACTGTTTGTCATCCAATTTATGAGCATATTTCAAAGGTTCATTACAGTTTGTATTGTGTAATATTATCTTTCTTTGGTGTCTTTTCATAGTCATAACCACTCCATTTGAGACTCCAGAAGAGGAAGCTTGATTCTACACTAATGGTTCTTCTTGAAAAGGCCAATTATGATTCGTGGCGTGCTTACATGAAATAATTTTCACATAAGAATTTTATTCCTATAAGGAATATTCCTACACCTACTGATCCTATTTGGTTTAATAAGTGGGTTAATACTTGTGACAAATAAATTTGCACCCTATTACTACATGTTTCCATGGATTTTCATTACCATGTGAAATATATAGAGTGACCCTACATTGTTTGGAGCATCCTATAGTCTCTTTTCATAGATCCTACTATGAACTACATCAAACCTCCTATTCTTATTGACTCTTTTGAGACTATTGTACACTCTCTTCTTGATTCTATTTTTTGTGATGATATAACCATGGTGGATAGTGATATTCCTTCTTTTGAGCCCCCACTATAGGATGATATTCTGCTAGATCTTAGTTGTGTCATTAGAGATTCTACATTTGTTCCTATGCATATTGTAACTCTTCCAAAGCCTTCATAGACTTTCATTTCAGAGGAATTTACTAATTTTAGTGAGAGTATACACATTGAGAGTATCGATGACTCATATATTCTTATGGACATTCATCTTGCAAATCTGAGTGCTTCATTTGCAAAGCAGTCTTTAGTTTTGATAGTTGTTGAGATTTTCTCTCCTCTTCCCATGGGCATTCTTTTAGTGAATAATCCATGTCTATATTATTCTGTCATTGTTTTCTCCCCTTTAATGTATGAATCTTCATTTCCATCTTCTATACTTAGTCATGTGATACCTGATCTAACTTTGACACATTCAAGCATTAGCAACGAGAAATTTGAGTATTTTCTAGAGATATACATCTACATTCCTATCTACATTCCACTTGAATGGAAATTCAACATTTTGATATCTCATGGTTTGTTTCTTACGAAAGGAAGAGATAGTATTTATTTGAGAGGGATCTACTACAACATTCACCATACAATATTATATGCTTATCTTTTATCCCTTCTTTGTAGAGACATATATCCTTCACATTGTGGAGGATACTAGAATCATCCTTATGTACTTGGGTACCTCATTAGGCTTCTTTTTCAGTACCCAAATTTTTATCCTACCTGAGCTATGCTTAAGGGGGATGTTGGAGTGGGGATTTCTAGTCCCACTTTATTTTCTTTGTCTCTCTATTAGGGGAAACTTATTTCCCACTAGGTTTTATCCTTTTACTCCACTTGTTGAGAGTTACATTATATGTGGGTACTTGTTACCAGGACCCATATTTTCTTTTTTGTCCACCTAAGCTATGTTTAATGGGGCATGTTGGTGTAGGATATTTACTATTCTATTTACTTGTTAAATAAATAAACCCTACACATTTAGATTCATCTTACTTAGATGTGATAAGAGGTTAAGTGGGTGAGAGCATGATTTCCACCTAGAGTTCAATTGAGTACCACTATGAGTTCTTCTATGAGTTATACAATGAGTTACTCTCAATCCCACATAGAAGTCTCCTATGAGTTAACTCCTCCTACTCCTTTATATTCCTCTTTACCATGCTATTGAAATAGAGCAAATAATTGATAAGTATGGTAGTTTAATAAATCAAGGCAATTGTTGTGTATGTTCTTACATATTTCTAAATACAAACAGGGTCATTGTTGTTGCAAAATTCTTGTGTGCTCACTTTACCATAATATCATATATTTACTAATTCTCACATCTATATGAGCTAAAAAAAATATCACAACTGTGTTATGTAAAAATGCATTCCTCTCTTTATTAAAAAGTTCTTACTCATGATAAATTTGATAAAAATATGTTTATTAGGGTAAGTGCATGGAGTTTGGGGACAATTCCATGAACATTTTTCATAACGTGATTACATTATTAAATAATATGATCATGATATTAAATAATGTGATCACATTATTTAAATTATGGCTCAATAATTATTGAACCATAATATGATTATGTTAATACATAATATGATAAATTATTACCTAACATGATCACATTATTATAAAAATAATAACATGATCACATTCCTTTTTTGTATATTAAATCAAGGAAACATGTACATGAAGTGAATGTTGGTTAATAGATAATGTGATTACATTATTATAAAAATAATAATGCAATTGCGTTCCTATTATTTTCAAGATAGAAGCATGTAGACATGCACATGATGCCAATCCTAGGTAGAAGATTATATTTTCGACTCTAAATGTTAAGTATAATTTTAATGTAAACTTATACTTTAAATTTATTTTATTAAATATAATAAATTAGAGTCGCTCTGCATCTGATAGAGTTGGTCTCATAGTTTCATGCCTTGTGATTAAAAACTAGTTTTTTAAAATCTTTTTTGGTCCATACTTAGGCATTTTGAGTGTCTAAGTGTTTAACCTAAGGATTTCAAGGAATAATGCCCATTTTTATAAATATATAGTCATTTATTAAGGTTTTTTGCCTTTTGAATTAGTTTTTCACATTTCTAGGAGTCTTAGGTTTATCAAAATTGAAGTTTGTAAACCACTCACTTTGAAATTGTTGTAAAGTAGTGTGATTTAGGTATTATAGGTCATATTGACAACCTTCATACATAAAATGATAATTTTATGTTAATTTCACTTGTTCATGATCTCTCCATCATCCCTGATCACTTCGTACTCATGCTTCATCACCCCTACTCACTCTCTCATTATTTCTTAATGTCCCTAATCACTTCCTCATTGACCCTCACTATCTTAGTCATCTATAATCACTCCCTCATTGACCTTTACTATTCCTCATCATCCCTATTCATTCATCCCTCATCATTTTTCATCACTCCATTAACCATAGCATCCCTCATCATATTTAATCACTCAATCATCCCTAATCACTGCCTCATTGGCTCTCACTATCTTTCATCATCCCTAATCACTCCCCATCATCTCTCATCATCCCTAACCACTATTTTATTGATCCTCACCATTCCTCATCATTTATAATCACTCCCTCATCATCTCTAATCACTTTATTATTAACCCTCACCATCCCTAATCAATACTTCATTTTATGTCATCATCTCTAAACATTCATACCACATTGCCTTTAATCACTCCCTCATTAACCCTCGCCATCCCTAATAACTCCTTTATCCTCCCTAATCACTCCCTCATTGACCGTCACCATCCCTCATCATCCCTATTGACTCCCTCATCATCTCTACTCAATTCATCCTCGTTCATCCTCATCCTTAATCATTCCATCCAATACTTTGATGTTGGTAATTTGTTGGGGTTTAACAATGCTAGGAGATACAAGTGGAGAGCTGAGTGATAGCATATAATATAAGACATGGTGATAAAAATGATGTGGAGGTAAATTGTAAACATAAATATTTAGCACTTATGCAAAAATATGGGCCTATTAGAAATATGTAATTAATAATTTAAAATATTCTATAAATAGAGAAGCAAGTAAAACCACCATAACACCAAAAATGGGTAATAAATACATGAGGATCACCAAGCTATGTGATTTTTGGAGACCAATCAATTGATTTCCATATGAGGACATTTTATGATCTGAATAATTACATTGAAGGAATTCTATTTATATGTCTATTGATTGAGTCATCATACCAAAGAGTGAAAAATATTTTTCAAATGATTAGAACAAGTAGTCCAATATTGGAAAGTAGTACTTAATTTATAACTTTAATACTCAATCTAATGAAGAGTGTCACACTATGAGCTATCTACTTGCACATATTGAGAAGTGAGTACAAGTTAGCTATCACTATAAAAATGTAAGTATATAATATATTATGAGCCCAATGATATCGATGGTACTAAAAATATCTTTACTTCCACCAACAAGAAATTATATGAATTCAAAATGTTGTTTCATCAACAAAAGTAGATCAATTGTGAGACAATACACTTCATCATTTCTAATGGAATTCAAAAGAATTTAATTTACCCTAAATCATATTTTAAAAAATTTAACTTAAAATTTATACATCTTCTATAACCATACGCTAGTGTATGGTCTAGTGTAGGCATTGAAAAATGGATCACCTAGTAGTGTCACTTAGTGTACAAAATCAAAATTTTAAAAGATGCAATCCTTTATGAGATCTCACCATTAGACGTGTGTGATTTTTTACATGTGTTCAACCATATATTTACCATTTACATGTAGTCTATGAAGTATATCCCTGAAATGTTATGATATATTGTCATGATATAAAATACTATATATCATAGTTAGTTCATAAGCTTTCAGTCATTAGTGCCAAGAAGTGCAAGAATATTGTTAGTTATAGTAATAAATATACTCTTGATGGTAATAATTAAATGTAATAACATCCTTATGGCACCATATCTTAGTTTGGTTTATCGAATAATAACAATGACAAAATAATTAAACCATAAACTAGATGAATACAAGGATATATTTAAATCACATAAATAAGTTCATAAATACTTTATACTAAACAATACTATTGATTTTATCCCTTAAATAACTCTACCTCAAAACTCTTTATAGAAGATATCATTTCTAGAGAATGTGTAGATAAAGTGGTAGATCCATGAAATCATGGATAATGGACACATCATGCCCAAATCATTGACTTGTATAAGTCGAATTATGGTTTTGCCAAAGTTGTGAATTAATTAAAAATATATTAACAAGATTAAAGTGAATATCTATTATCCTCATCTAAATATTAAGGCATTTTGCTATCATATCCATGGTGTAGAAGTATTTTCCAAAATTGATCTTAAGTTTGGGTATCATCATATTCAAGTTGAACCTATAAACATTTGGAATATAGTCTTAAAAACAAAGGAAGGATTGATTGAATAGTTGTTTATGCCTTAAAGGTTAATTCATGTAGTGAATTCATTCATTTAGATGTTGAACGACATCCTTAGGCCTATTACCTATGTCATTTTAAAAATCTATCTTGATGACATTGTAATCTTTAGAAAACATGGGATGAACATCTAAACCATGCTAAACTATTGTTCCACATTTTGTATAAATATATTTTTATGATAACATGAATAAATGTCCATTTTTCATGGTGTAATAGATAAAATATTAAGGATAAATTACACACACAAGGAGTGCATGTGTGACCTTGACTAAAATTCAAGTCATACAAGAATGGAAAACACCAAGTAACCTTGCATTTGATTCAAATCTTCTCAAGATTATAAAATTATACAAGAGATTTTTGTTTAATTTTTATCCTTTAAACCAAGATAACAAATATTTAACCAAATAAAGCTTCATCTAGTTAGATGCATAATAAAGATAATTCGATGAACTAAAATTCAAACTCAATTTTATGTTAGTACTTATGTTACTTGAATAAAAAATTGGAAGATCATCCAATTCATTCATAATAAAATTGACTATCACAAATGGGTATTAACAACACAAAAATTCATATAAAATAATTAATTTATATTATAATGGATAAAAAACATATAATTAGAATCAAATATGTATTTAGATCATATATCTACATTAAATGATGATGGATGGTGAGGGTTAATGAGGGGGTGATTAAAGATGATGGGGAATGAGAAAAGAGTGATTAGGGATTATGAGGGATGATGAGGGATGGTGATAGTTAATTAAGGATTGATTAGGGATGATAATCCTAAGTGATTAGAGATGATGAGGGATAATGAAGGTTAATGAGGAAGTGATTAGTGATGAGGATGGAGTGAATATGGATGAGGAAGTCATTAGGAATGATGAGGGATAATGACAGAGTGATTAAGGATGATAAAGGATCGGAAGGGAGTGATTAGGGATGATGAGGAAAGTGAGAGTCAATGGAAGAGTGATTATGGACAATAAGGGAGTGATTAGAGATGACTAGGTAGATTAAGAGTCAATGAGGGAGTGATTAGGGACAATGAGGAATGATGTGACTGTGATTAACGGCAATGAGATATGAGAGAGGGATGATGAACAAGTGAAATTAATATAAATTGGTTGTTTAATGTGTGTAGGTCATCAATGTGACCTACACTAACCCAATCACTCCACTTCAGATCAAGTTCAAAGTGAGTAGTTTTCACACTTTAATTTTAATAAACCTAAGACTTTTAAAAATGCCATGAATCAATCTAAAAGGCCCAAAAATGTAAAAAATTACTATATATTTACCTAAAAAGGACATCAATTGTAAAATTTATGTACTAAAATCCCTAGATTTAATACTTAGACCCTGAAAATACCTAAGTACTAACTAGATTGGATTTTGAAAAACTATTTTCCACATCATAAGTCATTTAGCTATGAGGCCAACTCTATCATATGTAGATTGACCTTAATGTATAATTTTACATTTATATTATTACATTTAGTGTAGTAAATATAAGCTTCAGGTCAACATTGATTTTATGTGCATGTTCACATGCTTTTATGTGTAAAACAATAGAAATACAATCATGTAATTTATTCTATAATAATGCAATTGCATTATCTATTAATTTGATCACATCATATATTAACGTAATCATGTTATCTATTAATTCCATTATGTTATTTGAATTTGATTTCAAAAATCATGCCTTCAAGCTTAAGAATGGCTTGAATTCCCAATCCAAAGGCCCGAACCTATCAATCTACAACCAAGTTTAAGAGTTATGATAAACAAAAAATCAACTTCAATCACCAAATACACTACAAATTTCAATAGTAAAATGTAAAAACTTAATACCATCATGAAGAACACACTCTCCTTTTTCCAAAAATATTATTTTTATAAATTTTTGACTAATTTAAGGCTTTAGACTATGTTGATTTCTAACTATACCTTTTTTAGGCCACTACATGACAAAATAAACATGACTATACATGTTCACGTACTTTTTTTTTCATTGATTCAAGTGATTTTTTTTATATGGTCACAAACTAGGCCTAATTCTATAGACATTCAATAAAAAATAGTTTTTCATTTTTATTTGAGGTTGTTAGGTACACTGCATAGATGATTGTTCTTTTTTTTCTCAATTTTCTAGATCTAATTAATTTTGAAATTCATAAAAAAAGTATTTATTGAAAAAATATAAAATAATGTAGGTCAAAAACTAAAATATCTTATCTAACTTTCCCCAAAGGGTTTTATAGAATATTAAATGCTGTTAAAAAATGGTGCATTGCACGATTATCTATCTACTCTATTTTCTTAAAAAAATAGGAGTTCCTCTTCAAATTTTAGATGTTTGACCTAATTATAATTAACCTTTTTTAAAAAAATAGTGTTTTGGAAACTATAATCGAAATGGTACACTTCATGTTGTTACACCAACTTAAAATTTGGAATGTATATATCTCAAGTTATCTATAGAAGTTCAAATTTATTAAATTTTAGGAAAATCATGTCCACGAGTAGGCCCCTTTTTATCCCCCAACATTGTGCACTTACCCATTAATAGATTTATTAATATATTTATTATCTTAAGTTTGTATATTGATGGTATATTGTTGGTTATGCAAAGCCTTCCCATACCCATTGATGAGACTCAAAAATGGCATCATCTAACTCTATATTCCTTTCTGAACTAGTTCCTTTTTATCATAGTTTATGTTCCTATAGACTCATCATATACTCATCAACACACACATGCATGTGTGACCACACACACATGAAGTGTAAATATTAAGTTTTATATGATATTTATAATTTTTATGATATAGTTTAATTGTTTCATAATGGTTTGATATTTTCATGACTAAATGGAAATGGAAAAGATACTTGTTTATTATGTTTGTTATCTTATAACCGTTTTGGCAGATATACCCTTACCCCATTTTAGGTTATAATTTAGAAACGTAGAGCACTCAAAGTAATTAATAACCACCCACAACCACTAAACATGAGCACCTATAACAACTAGCCAAGTAGACCTCAAATAATTGTTGTAGGTGGACGTTTTCTAGAACACAATGAACTTATATCTATCATATCCATCTATCTTCCATCCCACACTATAATCTCCAATAATCGTGTAACATAATGATAACTTATATAACTCTATGAGAACTCCATTGGACCATGATTTCATTATTGGGATGTATGACATTATGGTTTTAACCATCATAAAATCTTTCTTGTCTTCTTCTAATTTATGTCATTATATAATATCTTATGGTCTTAGTCATTATGTACTTATTTAGATAATAAACATGTGCCTTCCCTATACAAGGAAAATAGATTTAGGTGGTTACTAGCTTAGTATAATATAGCATAGAAAGAGAAAGAGTAAGACTGACAGAGCCATTGTAATGTGTTGAACATTATTATATCAATCATGTTCTATTAATAAGTTGAATAATTTGACTAATGCAATTAATTTTTTTTGAGTTAAATCATTTATAATAAATTAAGGGATCTAAAATGAAAATCAAACCAAAGAAGGCCCACTTGTGAGGAGTTATATTGAAAATCCCATCTGTTAGGTAGATATTTCAATCTAGTTGTATATTTACATTATATCTTTGTGTGTGAATATTTTGTTTTCATAGTTTTATTCATTACAAGTAATTGTTGTGTATATGATTGATAAAGTATCTTTAGATCAAGTACCATAAGCTTCCAAAAAAGTATTGTTTGTTTTATGTACTATTTTCCTTTTTGAAGTTTCCATTTAATTCTATCATTTAGATTTATGAAAAGTGTGTTTCTTATATACAGACATTAGTACCTTAATATTTTTGAAGTGATTATTGTGCATATATAGTGTTGATACTTTACAAAAGTATATGGACCCTAGGTTGACAATTTAATGAAAGATAGTTTTTTATAAACTAAGTGGTTGCTTCTCTAGAGAAAAATTATCATGTTGTATATAAAATAGTTGGATTGAATCAGTTTAGTTTTGGATTTTATTTTTTGTTCAATTTCGTGCCATTTATAGGTAAGGTTTCAACCACTAGAATCTCCAAAGGTTTGATAAGATTTTTTATTTCCATAGAAGCAATATTTTATAATTTCATAGAAGTAAAACTTCATGATTTGTATAAGTGATTTTTTTAATAACATAAAATTTCTTGTTTTGTAGCAGAATATTTCTTTATTTCAAGAGTGGATTACTTCCTTATAAATGTATATTTTAAATTTCTACAAATTATAGTAGGCAAAACAAAATAAAACCTTTTTGAATGAAACCTATGTAGGGTAGGAAAGAAAAATACAAAAATTACGTGGAAGTGTTTTCATATAGTGTAAAAGAAGTTACTTGGGAAGAATTTTTCCTAAAAGAATAATATTCTCTATAGAATAATAAGTTGGGACATCATCTTTAATAACAGAGATATCACCATTAGTAACATAGACATTATCTGTAATAACAAAAAAATCAGCTTTAAAAATAGAGATATTACTTGTAGCAACTAAATAAATGATTTTAGTTAATACACACCAAATATTGGAGGTAGGAGAAGTATTAACAAATAATTACTTAAATCAACTCATAAAATAGTTTAAGAACAAAGGGTAGAAGGATCCTCATATCCTTGATAGGGATTTATTTTCACCATTTAAAAGAGATTCTATTTGTTTACGCTACACTTAGGAAATGGGTATTCAAATCCCTCCACCACCATCAAAACTCATCTATAAAAGAGAAATCAAATCCTTTATATCTCTAAATAAAACTATAGAATTTGTTGCACCTATTAATTTACTAAAATAAGATGTATTTATTGAAATTAGAGAAGAATTTATAGGAAGCCCCACTCCATCATCCCTGATCAAAATAATATTTCTCTCCTTTTAAGAAGCTTTAAATCACTTTTTATTATGAAAAATGTAAAAATTTTGTCAAAGGTTTTGAAATGTTGGTGGCAGAAATTTTTGGTTTATAAATAGTATAAATAATCATCAGAGGTAATATAATTAAAACTATGAGACCACAAGTTTTTCTTCCCATTAATACCCATAAGGTTAATACAACCATAAATAATATCCCTCTTTGATTTTAAAAACTTAATAGGAATGCCTAATGAAGATCTTGATATGTTTCTCTTTGAGTTTGATGTCATATGTCATTGTTCCAACTATAATTAGGATGCTAAAAATTGAAACTATTTCCATTTAGTCTCAAAGATTTAACCCTTATATGGTTTATGAGTTTGTATAAAGATGAAATATCAACTTGGAAAGATATAAAGTATGAATTCCTCTTAAAAGATCATGATTATTTCAAAAGAAGGGACTATACAAGTAATGGCATCTTCTGGATGTCACAAATTGAAAACGGAACATTGGAAGATTACTTGGAGATATTCTTATTAAATTTGTATAAATATCTCCAAGTAATTTTTAAATGGTAATTTTTATATACACTCACAAATATTATTTGAAAACATCGCTCTCTTATGAAAAACATTACTTAAGCTTAATGATGAATAAAACTCATAGTAATGGATATTCGTCACTATCACCATATAAATCCACTAATGGACTATCAATTATAAGATTTGGCAATCTAATGTAATATATTAATTAGGACATCATCATTCACTTAGATACACATTTGGATACATTACACACATATACAAAACATGAAAAAAATAGAGGACGTCAGAATAAACATAGTAGGTCTTAAATATATATTGTTCAAATTGACAAAAGAATAAAGTTGATTATAAATAACATGCTACCCATGTCAAAGTAGCCAACATAAAAAAGGAAGTTATTGATGCATCAGATATTGAATCCATTGGATGAAATGGACATAAATTTTTTTATGTATCCCAATGTAAACTATCATCACAAAAGCCAAAAAATTAGATGTGTCATCTTCTTGTTTATATTTAATTCACAATGTTCTATTTCACCTTATTTGCATTAAGCTACCCTCAAGAATAAACTACCCTAACCACTACTCCAAAATAAAAATATGTATTATAAAAAACCTCAAACCCAAACTTACTAGTAGAAATTTCAAGAAAATCCATGGAAATAACATAATCATAACTATAAATGGAACTCACCCTTAACCAATGGCATCAATAATGGTGAGGGAATCAACCTTGTATTAACTAGAACATCACATGTCAACATATTTAATAAACTCACCTAAAAATATAGAATTATTTCTAATAAATCCTATTTCACGTCCACCAAGATATTCAAAATTGGTTCCCATCTTGAACCTAATCCCAACAATAAGTCTTTTCAGTTAACAAATAGTAATAATGTGATATATTTTTAAACTTATTCGGTTAAAGTTGACAATGTTAAATTTTTTTTAGGAAATACTCTCCCAAATACCACTCCACCTATAATAATGGATCCTCTTGAGGATGTCCCTAATAGAAAAATAATTCACAGCCATCTAATAAAAGTATTATTATTTAACCTAGCACATCCACTAAATGTGTAATTCCAACTAATCTTCCTTTTTTGGAGAGAATTTAGACAAATAAGAGCTAAATAAGAATATTACTTCATGGGTGAGCTGAAGAATGTTTATGTCAAAATCCATTTTTTCAATAAATTAAGGGTGTTCCCATTTACATTAAAATTATTTGAGAACTCTCCCTTAAGAAACCTGGTAGAAAATAAAAATATCTCAAGACTATCCATATGGTGGAAAACTTTCAGATATCATGTTGGATAATATTTTACCAACCAAATAATCTCACCTAGGAAGCCTGATTGTTGATGTTCTCATCAATGGAACCCTTTATTCAAAATAATTTGATTGATTTAGGAGTAGCCATTATTGTCATGACTAAATAAACTATAATGAAACTTATAATTTTACACCATCATGAAACACCATTATTTCTAATATGGAATACCATTAAAATGTTAATCTAGGAGTTGTAGAGGACCTTGTTATAATCACAAAATCATGAAAATATCTAACTAATTTCATGATATTATAACCCAAAACAAACATAGGCAAATAACCTTTGATCTTAGGTGGACATTGGATGGATACAATTGATACATTAATTAGTTTTAGGTCCTGAAACATGCTCATTACCAATCGAAACACAATGAATAAAATGATTTTATATCCACCTATACAAACTTCAACATATGAAGAACAATATCCATGGGTATAAGTTGAGGATGATGACCAAGTCCCATTACAAACTCTGGTTAACATTGAAAGCATAGGTTTCTTACAAACACAAAAAAAAGACACAATCACTTATAATTTCATAAACAACTTATACATTACACCAACATATTGATAAAATCCTTACATAAACACATTGTTTCCTTTCCAATAATTTAAATGAAGAATACTCCTTAGACATAAAGGAGGATATTAATAACATTCTTTTTTTTTTAATACACACTTTATTCCTTGGCACTCTTCTAGGCAATATTGAATTTATATTCATCCCTATAATAAAAAGTAGAAATACTACCTATAAAATCCATCCATATCAATAATAAACTATATTCCCAACATGACACCCATCCAATCACCATGCTACAAAAACATAAAACAACATTTTCATGAGGATATCATAATATGTGAGGATTACACACAATTATTTTGAATCACCACATATACATTAAATAAGAGTGAAAAGCCATTATACAACCTCAATGTGAGGTAATGCCTAATGTCCAATAAATTTTAAATACTGAATTATAAATATTTTAAAATTCAAGATTCATATAACCCATATCATATATGGAAGGAGTCATAGAGGACCCTATTATCATCACAGACTCATAAAAAATCCAACTAATTTCATGATATTATAACATAAAACAAACCTAGGTAAATACCTTTTGATCTTAGGTAGACCTTGGATGCCTAAAACTAGTACATTGATTAGTTTTAGGTCATGTATCAGGTTCATTACAAATGGAAACATGATGAATAAAATGATTTTATATCCACTTACGCAACCTTAATCATAATAAGACCAATATCCTTGGATATAAGTTAAGGATGATGACCAAGTCCCATTAATAAATTTGATTAACATTGAAAGGATTTGTTTGTTACAAATACACAAAGAATACACCATCACTTATAATGTCATAAAAAACTTATGCATTAAATCAACACAATGACAAACTCCTTTAATAAACACATCATATCCTTTCTAATATGTTTATTGAATAATACTCCTTAGACATAAGGGAAGATATTAATATCATTCATTATATTTTACTACACTCTTGATTCCTTGGAAACCTTATAGGTAATATTGAATATATGCCATCTCTACAAAAATAATTAGAAATACCACCTATAAAACACATCAATATCAACAATAAGCTATATTCCTGACATGAGACCCAGCTAGTCACCATGCTATAAAAACACAAAACAACATTTTCATGGGGATATCTTATTATGTGAATATTAAACTTAGTTATTTTCACTCACCACATATACATTAAATAAAATAGTGAAAACCCATTATACAACCTCGATGTGAGGTAACACCTATTATCCAAGAAATTATAATAACTAAATTATAAAAACTTTAAAGTGCAATCTTCATATAACTCATATCCAGAAAAAGAATGGAAAATGATGTATCTATGTGGAATATAGATAATTAAACACTAACACAAGGATAGATCACTTTCCTCTCCTATTCATTAATCATGTTCCTAACACCCTCTCTAGAAAGAGATACTTCTATTTCCTTGATTTTTTCATATGATATAATTAGATCATAATTTACCCATAAGATCAATATATTACAACATTTACATTTTTTGGGATACTTATGCATAATTTGTCCTCCCATTTAGTGTATTCAATAATCTTATACAATTTTAAAAGGAATTTTTTATAATTTTTACTGATCAATATCGTGACAATTTTGAAATCTTTATAGATGACCTCATGTTCTATGGGCAAACCTATAATGAATCCATCACAAATTTGGATAAAATAATCTAGCATTATAAATATGTTATCATGTCATCGAGTCATGATATGTGTTGCACACTAATGCAATAAGGTATTGTACTAGGACACCATATTTGAAATGCACAAATAGAGGTAGACCTTGATAAGATAAAATTGGTAAATAAATTGGTTACACCATGAAATTAATGAGATGTGAGAAGTTTTGTAGGACATGTTTTATATTATTATAGGTTCATCAAAGACTTTATCAATGTATCATCTCCATTGTTTGTTTTATGAAGAAATGATGATATATTTTCATGGATTGATGCATGCTATGAATCTTTTCAAAATATCAAAGACTTAATTGCCATAGCACTTAATTTGAGATGTCCTTATTGAAAACTATACTTTCATATACATATTGATGCATCGAATGTAACACTTGGTATAGTCCCTAGGAAAATAATAAGTCATTCAACTATGCTATATATTTCATCATTAATAATATCCAACATGCAGAGCTAAACTACATAGTTATATGGAATAATTCCTCTTAATAGTGTATGCTATAAAATAGTTATAACATTACATTACTTTTTATCTTGTTTTTACCCATTTTAATCATGATGATAATAAATAATTAATGAACAAGCTAATAGTAAATATTAGGATAATTAGATGGATGTTGTTTTTATATTAATTTGAAATTACCATCATGAATGGACCTATAATATTTTTTATCTTGATTAAAATTTTATGAAAACATTTCATTAGTAGAGGACTCTTTTCCTTACAAACATATGTTTTCTTTGACTATTAGCACTCCTTGGTTTGGATATATTTCTAACTATTTGTTTACAAATCACAACCCTACACATTTTTTATCTTAGAAAAATATGCAAGTTGGTGGTCAAAATCATTTGATATTCATTCATTTCTAGATGCCTCTTCCACACAGGACCCGATTTAATCATGCATATATGTGTGAGAAAGGATGAAATATTTGATATCCTTTGTGCATATCATGATGATCCTTATGGGGAACCCTTTTTTGTAAAGGGTACATCCATCAAGATCCTTACCATCATTACTATTGGCCCACTCTACATCAATATGTTATTGCATATACTCACTAATGTGACATATGCCAACATATAGTGAAACCCACACATTCAAATGATACACACCTTTAACCATAGTTAGTATTATAACCTATTGAAAAATAGGGATTGATTTCATTGGCCTAATAGATACATCTTCTCAAGGTAAATATTAAATTTCTTTATGTATTGACTACCTCACCAAATGGGTAGAGGTTATAGATGTGAATAATGCATGAGATAAAAATTTATCAAAATTCCTTTATTAGGAAATATTCACAAGGTATGGAGTTTCATGAGAGATAGTTTTTAATCTAGTTACATAGTTTATGTCTTATTTAATTGATCCCTTGTAAGAAAAATATGAATACAGACATAAAAATTCCACTATGTATCATACAAAATCTAAATACCAAGTAGAATTCGCTAATATGGAGTTGGAGAACATCCTTACCAAAACAATATCTATAAAATGTCATGATTAGGTAGAACATATTCTAGAGGTTTTATTGGATTCTAGGACCCTATGGAAGAAACCATGGGGTTCACACCATATGAATTAATCTATAGTAATAAGGTTAGTCTTCTCTAGAGTTTTAATTCATAAATATGGTACTACCCTTGAAATTGACATAGAATTGATGAAAATAAAAGATATAACGAATCTTGTAGCTCAACTCTCTTTATGAATGAAAGAAGAGAAGTTGTACACCATACAAAAATAGTTTGGTAGTAAAGGATCAAATGGATAGGTGACTAGGCATTACTTTTTGAAATGTAACATATGAATCATAGAGGAAAACTTTAATGCATATGGTTAGGCCCTTATAAGATAGAAAATGTGTTCCTTGATGAAGTAGTCAAGCTACACATAATTATTTTAGTTATATTATCTTTGACGGTCTATGGACACTATCTCAAGTTTTTAATAAAAATCTCACCAAAGAATAATTTATTCAAAAGATTCAAATAACTGACCAACCTTGTAAAGACACAAAAATCAATTACATACTAGATGAGCACTATGACCAACCTATTGGTCGACCATCAAAACTTGTTAAAATTTTTACAAGACACCTCAACACCATTTATCAAAGGTAATAATATGACATGTTGTAGTTTTTGTTGTAAAACTAGTTTGTTGGCTGGCTAAAACTATATAAAATGGGCTTGAGTGGAAGATAATTTTTTGGTCACTTAGGATCAATAGTAAATAAATAGAAAACATAAAATAATAAATAATAGAAAAAATCAAAGTGGAAAATCACCTTATTTACAGCCTAGGTATTAAAAATAGAAATAAAAATTCATTTGATATAAGAACCTACCAACTCTTAGATGCTTCAAGTCCACTTTCAATTATTACATGTCACTTTTAAATTTTGACATCTATAGATACAACCTCATATGTTATACAAAGTCTACCTTCAACTTGTTTCAAGAAAATTTTAATCAACTCACATCATGGACTAGAGTCCTTTAGTAGGTTGGATCCTTATTTTCATAGTAGATCCAATATATATCATATCAGATTATCTAAAAAGTTGAATGATGACATATTTTTTTATTTCACTAAGTAGTTTGTGTATATGAATAGTTGTTTTAGGTCCCCAAATTAAACCTAAAGTAATTACTTCCTTTCTTAATATTTCAAAATTTTCATCTTTAGTAGCATCATATAGACTTTTACCTGTGTTTCTTTATTTTTTATCATATGAATTCATTGATTGTCATTAAGGGCATTCCATACTCTCATATTTATCTAAGTTTATGAGGATTCATTATTTCAAAGGCTAAGAATTCAAATTCAAGATAAACATGCACATAAAAATATTTTCTCATAAATAAGTGAAACAACACATCCTCTCTTCATCACTCCAAGGACATACTCACAAAGGAAATTTATATGGTGATATCTTAAAAATCTTATATTTATTTGTTTCATCCAATTTCTAGATCCTAACTTAAATTTTTAATAACTCACATTTATCCTTCTTGAGATGAAATAAAATTGTTCAAAGAAATTCATTGAACTAGTATTTGTGTTATAATTTTTTTTTAAAAATTATTATAATTTAATTTTTTATTTATATTTATTATTCCTATGAAATTATAATTTATGAGTACTCCCTCAAAAGTCATTATCCCACGTTTGTTGTATCTTATTACTCCCACATCATCCTAATGCATTATATTTTCACCATCCCACATCATGTACCTTATATCATATCTTCAGATTCAAAACCATTCTCCTCTCACCTTATTGGTTGTGTGTATCCCATTGTCCCATATATTATATTTGAGGGAAATTCTATCCTTTAAGTTTGGGGGGATGATACTCAAGGACACATTGATTTATATTCTATGCACAACACATCAAACAAAGATATGGTAATTGATAAAAAAAACATAATTACCCTGTCAAAGAATTGAAAAAGAATTATCATCTTATTATCAACACTATCAAACCAAGATCATGAGAAGGCATGTATTAATTTTTAAACTAAAAATAAGTAATTAGAGTGGAAAGCATTAATAGAGTGGAAGCACATAGGAAAAAAGGGAGGTGATATACCATTAATGTAAGATACTGAACACACATACTAAGAAATGACATAGGGGTATTGGCTCTTTTCAAGAATGTAGATTGGATGGTCTTTGTTGAATTAATTAGTGGTTAAGTCATGGAAATTTTCCAATCATTTTCCAAGAAATTTTAGAATGATGGAGCCAATAACAAGGGACTCAAGGTAGTAATAATGAAGGAACTAATCTCCAAGGCAACTAATTTACTTGCTATAGGATAAGAGTGGATATAAATACACATTTATTATAATGCCAAGGCAAATGATTATCATGTAAGGATATAGGATTGAATTCTAAGTTAAATAAATACATAAGTTATCTTTCCCTAATCTTTGGCACCATGTGGCTATATTGTTTATTAAGTATTTTATAGGTGAGGGTAGGTTATCCTTATTTTATACCCCAAATCTACATGTACTAAGTCACCTAAGACATGGCCATATTGTAAATGTTCTTAATTATTTCCTATAGTTAATAATAATGACTAAAGAATATAATAAATGTAAACCTACAACACTATCCAACCATTGCATAAGTACATTTTTTGAAAATATTTTTCCCACCAATAATCCAGATATCAATTGGGAAGACATTATGGTAATGATCCATCTACCACCAAAGGTTACCACTCAACCTATGCCACCACAAATAAACATACCTGTACTATATTTTCCATTTTTAAAAGGAAAAAGACTAATGCAACCTCATACAATAGACCTAGGAGGCACTCCCATAGTTTGAGATCCAAGGGAGTAAATGTAGGGTCATCTTCCTCTAATTCAATATCAATCACATTTAATCATAATAATAAATATCTGATGAATCTTTGAGCATGTGTGAATGAAAAATAGGGTAAGGTAGCACTAAGAATACATCTTAGGAGAGTTTAAGGTCTGAAAAATAAGAAATAAATTATGATATTTCTATTCGTGAATATTTTTAATAGGAAGAGATGGAGGAGCTTGATGGAAATTAATAAGTTCAAGAGGAATAAATGGAGGATTTTGTATTCTCATAAGAAAGAGAACACACCCTTTCTTCTCCTATCTTGTAAATAAGTCATAATGACAAATTATTGCTTGCATATAAAAAAATAGATCTCTTGAGGATAAATATTATTGAGCTAGAAGTAATTAAAATAGGATTAGATGAACTAGACAAATTAGTATGTGAAGAGTGAGAGAGAGTTATTGGACCACAAGAACCTATATTAGAGATAAAATAAATTGAAACATAAAGATAAGAACCTAAAGCCAAAACATAAAAACCTAAAATAAATACCTTTGAAGTAATGACTCCTAAAGAGCATACAACCAATGGACTTGAATAACCTACAATCATGACATTGAATAACCTTCAAATTATCATGAATAAAAAATTATGTTATACAGACCTAACCAAAATCATGTAAATTATGTTTTGATAAAATGGCATAAATATGTTATTGAAGATTTTAAGTTGAGTTGGTCTAGGACCTATAAAGTCAATACAAGAGGATTTTTGTGTAATTGAAAAGTGTGTGTTACATTCCAAAAGAATAATTCATATCTCATCCTCCTCATAATATACACATTTTCCTATGTATTTTAACATTGAGTTGTATAATTCCTATAGATTGACTCCTGGTTTATTAAAATTATACTTGACAATTTAAGCCTTGCACTTATCAATCAACCATGGGTTTGTGTTACAAGTTTAATTCGTAGGTGGTGAGGATTCTCTCTACACTAGGGATTTTATATTACCTATGAATTATTTTGATAGTGATATGGAAGGTTTGAATTATGCCTAATATTATTCTTTCTCTTCTCCTTTTTGTTGCATAAATGGATACTTAACATCTAGAGGCATGGATCACAATGGTTGCATCATCCTTATAACCAAAGGATTTTTTCACTAGACTTCTTCTCTTATGGTGAAATTTAATGAAATACTCAATCAATTTCTTAATGGTATTATTCAAGAAAGTGTGTTCCTCTATCACTGACTAACATTGTATGAAATTTAAACATGGTTATGATATTTTTCATGTAAACATTTGGTTATGTTTTTGGTACTGAAACTTGATGTCACAACATCTTCTATACATTATTTGAAATAGTTGGTCATATTGATTATATATCTAGAATGATTATCTTTACTATTAATAAGTGTTGTAATTGATGTCATGATCAATGTTGATATCATTGATGTCAAGGTCAAGGTGCATCTAGTAAAGATGCATAATGAGTGGTTTATGAGATATGAAGCATATGACAAGAGAGAATTTGAATGAAACCTAATGAGACTCTATTGAGATAATTTGAAGGAAACCTAATGATTCCTCTAAGGTTGATGTCAATATTTAGGTTAAGATAAGTATTTTTTGAGTACTATTCCTTAAGTACAAGGTGCCTTGAAAAGTCTAGTTATAACAACCATAATCATATCATAAGCATGTGCATGATGAGCATAGAGAGATATTACATTTTCTAAGGAGGATAAAAGACATGTGATCAAGTTTAAAATCATCAAGGAATGTTTTCAATCTCAGTTGTCAAGCTTTAAGACATTGAGAAGCCTATTCATGGCATTGGTCATTGCATGAAGAAAATTTGTGAGTTGTCATGAGGTATTTTCAATACATATGAATAATGTATGGTAGTGTTTGATTATGGTAAGAGGTTTTTATACATGTATATGATGTGTTGACAGCTTGTACAATTGATAGAAGGTCAATTTCAAGGCTTAATGTGACTTACAAGTCAAAGGCATAAAGAACAAAGAGAGATGGTGGCCAAATGAGGTATTAGGATCAGTTTCTAAGGAAAATGTGAGTATGTGAGCATTGAAAAAGGTATGCCATGTTGTTTCAAGTATGTTTACCAGCTTTTACATCAAAAATTGTAGGTTAAGGTGAGGATTGTTTTTTTAGGTCTCTTGTGTGTACAGAATGAAGGGTTCTCAACCTAAGAAGAAATTTCAAGTGTTCATTATCATGTGTATCCTTTACATGGGAAAATAAGATGTTCATGGTATATTTTAAAGGGTCCTAGGTCCAATTTGAAATAATTCTTTTCTATATTAAGGAGATAAGCTTTATGAATGACCGTTAAGACTAGAAGATGGTTTAAACCCTAAAAGAACCCTAACAATAACCCGATGTGAAAGATATTGTTCTAGAGTACTTAGAATGGTTTGGTATGGATAGTTAAGTGATTGGAGATTGTATTAAACTCTCCTAGTCATATCCAAGTGTGAATTTTTGTTAGATGAGTGAGTGGACCCATAAAGAAAGGACTTGTTTCTCAAAGATTTGTTGTATCAATTAGAGTTGACCAATTCAGAGTTTTAAAAATTATGGAGGATAAATATTGAGACTTGTATTTGATGTCCATGGTGGTTTTTGATCATGTTTCAATTTTTAGGTATGCTAAACTAGTCATACAATTTGATCTATTACTAAAATGCCTAATTGTGCAAATAGTAAGAAACCTAGGCTTAAGTGAGAATGTGATTAGGGATGTGATTTTATGGATTAGGTGTGAATCCAAGTATATGTATAAGTTTTTAAATAATTTTAAGACATGTTAATGTTGGATATATGTTTTTAAAGTTAGTGGAGATGATTAAAATGTTGCTCATAAGTCGATCTGTCTAGTGTAGATGAGATAGTGAAGGTGCAAGTTCATGAGATTGGTTTGCAAGACCAATATTGTCATTTAACCATAGTATTCAATGAATATTATGTTTTTTTATGGAATATTTATGTCATATCCATCCTTTTAATAAGGTTTGATATATAGTTAAATTTTTTGAAATTTTGAAGCCAAAATGGGTTGATTGGTTCAAGTTTGATTGTGTATATTGAAGATAAAAGATTGGTTTGCAAGACCAATATTTGGCATTAGATCTTATGATATTTGTACTTGATAATGATTTATATATGTCAAATAATATTTTGAGAGTGTCATTTATCATGGTAAGTGCTCTTTCAAGTGTTGAAGATTATGTTGTCCATGACTATGTTTTGAGGCTAGTTGGTAGTTATCAGTGGGCTAGTTGTAGAGAAAGGTTTGTGTACTTTTGAATAGAATGTGTAGTATAAAGTGTTTGAAATATTTAAGCAAAAATGGGTTGAATAGTTTATGTTTGACTATGTATACTAAAGACAAAATATTGGTCTGCAAGATAAATATTTGACATTAGACATTTTGATCCTTTTACTTGAAAATGGTCTAGATATGTCAAAGAATATTTTAAATGTGTCAATGATTATTGGAAGTCTGATTTCAAGTGTTGAATATAAAGTTATCCATGACTATCTTTTGAGGTTAGTTGTCATTTCTGAGTGGGCTACTTGTAGAGAAGGGTTTGTGTACTTTTGCCTTGATATGTGAAGTCTAAAGCATATGGTGATGTTCCAAAGGTCATATAGCTTATGTATATATTATTTTTGTTCATGGTTGTTTGGAAAAAATATGTTTATACTTTAGTTTTTAAGAGAAACTTTTTGGGTATGCACAGGCCTAATATAAATAGTACTAATGGTGTGTTCCAATTACTGGATTGAGATAAAAGGAGTTACAAAGCTAAGATTATCTTAGTATGGGTCTATTTAGGTAGAATATGATATGTTCCTTCCATCTAAAGTGTTTTAAAGTTCTCCAATAATATCAAAGGGTAATGTGTGCTAAGTAGGCCTAATGGGATTAAGTCTCCATGTGACCTAAAGGAGAGATAAGACATAATTGAAGTAGGTCAGATCTAAAGGGAATAAAATCACATTTGGTCCATGTATATTAGATACATTAAGATCTATTTCATGGCCTAATTAAGAATAAAATAATGTTTTTTGATTAAGAATGATATGAACAAGTGACTTCTATAAATACGAGGTAATTTTAGGCCTATGAGTATGAAGAGAGCAAGCAAAAAATATAAGATATTTCAGAGTATAATAAGATATTTTATACCATCATAGTAGTGTATATAATCTATGATGAAGGTTTTATATAGGTTCTGTGTGAGAAAAATAAGGTAATATGACCTAATCTATACAAGAAGAGGATTAGTTGAGTGAAGAAGCATATAAGGCATTTTGAGAGTGTTTGAAGAGAGAGAAGAGATGAATAAGGATATCATAACCTATTGTGTGATTAACAAGGTATTTTAAAAGTTATCAAGTGATTTATGTGGTTGAGTTGGTGCTGAGTCATCTAATTTTTTGGTGCCTCCTTGCAAGTTGGTGCTTAGTTAGTTGGGGCTGGTGCTCTATGTGAAGTGGATGATTCACTAAATATGGTGTTTATCTTATATTACTATATTAAATTTAAATATAGCAATGTTTTTTCATCCCCTTGATGTTTTACCGCATATAAGTTGTGTTATCTTGTGTTCTTGTGCTTCACGCTTTTGTGGATAGTTATTTATGCTTTCTAGATCTATGTGCTTGATTTAATCATTCATGTTTTCATAAGTAGAATTGATAAGTAAGTTTTTTAATATTGATTCACCCACCCTATAAGTCAAATTAATTCCAAAATTTATTATCAGAGCTTAGTCCTTTGAAGAAGTTCTAAAATCCTAAAAGAAGATCATTAAATCAAGGATGCCTAGTCGGAAAGCTCAAGGTGGTTTCTCTACCATTAAGGCTCCATTATTTAATGTATATAATAATGAATATATATGTAATGTCAAAATGAATATATATTTAATTTATTAAGGTCATGATATTTTTAAATTAGTTGTGGATGGCTATAGTAATCTTCCTATTCCACCAACTAATGCATTAAGAAAGAAAGTTAGTGAAAACATCTCCAAGGCAATAAATGTTATTATATGTGGCCTACCACATGTAGAGCTTGTGAAGGTAATGCATTTTGAATTATATGCATACGTATGGGACAAATTAAATACTATTTATTAATGATACACCAAGGTGAAGATGACAAAGTTACACACCCACCGAAGATAGTTTGAAAGCTTGAAAATGAATGAAGGTAAAACCATTGCATCTTACTTATTGAGGGTTGATGATTTTTTCAATATCATTATATTATTGGGAGAAGAATTGAAATAATCTACTATTGTTAAAAAAGTGATGAGATCACTAATTCCTAAATTTAACTCTAAGGTATGTCCAGAAGAAGAGATGCAAGATTTGGACAAGATATAGATGGATAGGCTTCATGGCATCTTGAATGACTATGAGATGAGAAATAATGAAAGAAAAACTCCAGAGAAGGATTCATCTTTAAGATTTTAAAATAATTCAAAATCCAAGAAGGTCAAGGATGACGAATGCTTAGATATTAATGATGATTAAGTGATAGCCATGTTTTCGAGGAAGTTGAGGTTTGGATATGCTAAGTACAAATGTAAGTTGCCCTTAAAATGTGGAAGATTGGTCACTTTGAATCCAATATTCCTAACAAGGATAAACCTGATCATGATGAGGAACATGATAAAAATTATGTAGATGACAAAATACCTATAATCTTGGTAAAAACAAGAAAGAGTTCAAGAAGTATGAAGGCATGGAAGGAACTTTCAAAAACAAAAGAAGTTTCTATACTAAATTAGACAAATATTCTGATGTAAGTGACCCAAGTGATGATGATGGTAGTAATGAACCTAAACATGACAATAATTAAACCGTGTTCATGGCCATAGAATCAGACAATGAAGGTTAATCAAGTGGAAAAGGCCTTCTGGCTGATATAGAATCAAATGAATAAGAAGCTAAAGTGAATTTTGGGGCATTGTTGGTAAGTGCCCTAGAGGAATTGAAGTTCTAAAGGAGAAAGAATTGAAAACTAAGATCATTAGTTAAGGACTATGAGGAGTAGATTATCTTGTTTTTAGAGAGACTGAGTAATTCCTCTAAGGAGTATAATGAGATCATCAATCAAATTGAAGCATAGATGGATATAGTCAATGAAAGCCTAAAGGACAAAGAGAATGAATGCATTAAGTATGAAACTAAAGTGGAATTTTTGAATGTTGGGTTGATTTAAAGCATCTAACAAGGTGATAACATTTGTGAAGTTTGAAAATAACACTTAGTCTTTAGATGATATATTGAGTAGTCAAAATTCTATAAGTGACAAAACAGGTCTTGGTTTCAAAGAAGACCAAAAGGAGGCACCTCAATATAAGGAGAATATTTTTGCAAACAAGAAGGTCAACATTAAAATACCTATAAAACATCCCAATACATTAAGGTATTCAAATTCATTCAATGGTTATTATTTTGAGTATAGCTAGTTTGGTCATAGACCAAGAGAGTGTATAAGACCCTCAAAGAATGAATACTCATGGAACTATGGAAAGAGTCACAGTTCACATCAGTAAAAAGGTATGTATAAGTTGGTTTACTATACTTTTCATATTTTATGACACATTTTAAGATTATGTTCTATCAAATTTATAAGGTCATCAAGTTAAAATAGGAGGTTTGAAGCCCCTAGAGTGCAAGAAAAAAGGTGAATGAATATATGGAAACCAAAGATAGTGAAGATGAGTCATGATCAGTTTACAAGCTCAAGTGGATTATTTTTAGTGATATATCATGCTTCATACATAGAAACAATTCAATAATGCTTGTTTTCATCTCACATTGATGATAAATTGATTGACGAAGAGATAAAGCCTATAGTTCTGATCAATGACAAAAGGATATTGAAGGACATTCAATCTTGTGAGAGCATGAAGATTTGAGAATCTCTTCAAATATTATTTTTTTATTTACCTATATAAATATGTTTACTTATTTAGGCTTCATAAAGAAACTCTTGAGTTAGTATAATCATGGTGGATGTTTGGTTTAAGGGGGAGCTATTAAGGTTGTTGACTGAGCTTGATCTATGTTGAGAAGTGGTCTTGTAATATAAGTTCTTTTGAAGAAGGTATACATGGAGTAATGGGGAACATGTTACCTTAATGTTTCATATTATATGTTTTGATTTCCTATAGAAAGAAGGTATGGTTCCATATGGCAGTCTATGTAGGATCCTTTGTCATTAATGTCAAAGGGGGAGAAAGTCCAAGAAGCGAGATTGACCAGACTAGGAGAGATGAGAGTGATTAGTTTAAATAATGAGTTACCATAAATGAAAAAGGCTGAGTTTTTTTTATCAGCATTGTCATTTATTTCAACATCAAGGTTTATATCATTGATTACAAGGTCAAGGTTGATGTCATTGATGTTAAGGTGCATTTGGTAAAGATGTATCGTGAGTGATCTATGAGATATGAACCATGTGACAAGAGATAATTT
Organism: Torreya grandis; assembly: GCA_037957365.1. Classification (NCBI taxonomy): domain Eukaryota; kingdom Viridiplantae; phylum Streptophyta; class Pinopsida; order Cupressales; family Taxaceae; genus Torreya; species Torreya grandis. The sequence goes on from JARHVA010000729.1 coordinate 3,455,586, forward strand.
TAAATCAACCTAATGAGTCTCTACTAAGAGATAATTTTAATTCAACATAATTATTCCTCTCAATATTATTTGAGAATATTTATGTTTTGAGTATTATTCTTTGAGTGCAAAGTGCCTTGAGTAGTATAGTCATAACAAGCATAGTCATATTATGAGAATATGCATATAGAGAGGTATGTAAAGAGGTATGATATTGTAAAAGGAACATTAAATTCATGTAAACAAGGTGTATAAGCATTAATTAATGTTTTGAGGTCATTTTTCAAGTTTCAAGACGTTGAGAAGCCTAGTCATGACATTGGTCATTGCTTGAAGAAACCTTATGAGGTGTCATGAGGTATTGTCAAGACATATGAAGAATGCATGGTACTTTTTGAGCATGGTAATATGTTTCATTACATTTATATGATGTTTTTACATCTTTTATAGTGGATAAAAGGTTAGTTTCAATCCCTTATTTGACTTGTAAGTCAAAGGCCTAAAGAGCAAGGAGAGAGATGGTGGACATATGAGGTATCGAGATCAGTTTTGAAGGCAAGTATGAGTATGTGAGCATTCAAAAATATATTTCATGTTGTTTTAAGTATTTTGACCAAGTTTAAGGTCAAAATTTATGGTTAAGAAAAAAAAAAGTGTTTTGAGGTTTCTCGTATGCACAGATTGAAGGGTTCTCAACCTGAGAAGAACTTTCAAGTGATCATTAGCATGTGTATAATATGCATGGGAACCTAAGATATTAATGGTAGATGGGTAATGGCCCTAGATCCAAGTTAAAATCATTGGTTTTTTAAATAATTAATTAAGATTTATAAATGATCATTAGGACTAGAAGATGGTTTAAACCCTTAAAGAACCATAACAATGATCTGATGTGAAATATCTTGTTCTAAATTACTCACAATGGTTTGGTATGTCCATTTGGTTTGGCATGGCCATTTTAGTGATTTTAGGTTGTATTAAACTCTCCAAAACATCTCTAGGTGTGATTTGTTTGTCAAGTTAGTGAGTAGACCCTATCGGAAAGGCCTTATTTCTGAAATATATGATTTAGTAGTCAGGGTTTACCAAGTTATTGTTACTAAAAAGATGGAAGAAAAATATTGATACTTTTATTTGATGTCCATGGTGTTTTATGAACATGTTTGAGGCATTATGTGTGCTAAACTATTAATTCAATTTGATTTATTTCTAAAAGGCCAAATGGTGAAAATAGTGAGAAACCCAAGAAGAAGTAGGAATGTGATTAGGGATGTGCTATCACGGATTAGGAACTAATAAAATTACATGGATAATTTATTCAATAATTTTAAGAATTTTTCATTTTGGATATATGTTTTTAAGGTTAGTGGAGATGATGAATTTTTTTCTCATAAGTTAAATTGTCTAGTGCAGATGAGATAGTGAAGGTGTGAGTTCATGAGATTGGTTTGTAAGACCAATATTATCATTTAACCATATTATCTATATATCTAAGAATTTTGTAATGAATAGATAAGATGATAAAAATAAATTAGTAATATTTTAAATTATGTCTTCAAGGCAAACTAGAAATTATGGGTAAGCAAGTTGTGGTGATGGGTTTGAGGCTCTATGCCATCAGCTTAAGTATTCAATGAATATGATGTTTTTATGGTAAATTTATTTAATATTCATGATTTTAATAAAACAAATTATCTACTAAAAGAGTTTGAAATATTTAAGCCAAAATGGGTTGACTCATTTAGGTTTGACTGTGTATACTGAACACAAAAGATTGGTCTTCAAGACCAATTTTTAACATTATACCTTATGATAATTATACTTGAGAACTATATATAGATTACAAATAATATTTTTAATTATTTATTGATCATAGGAATTGATAATTCAAGTGTTTAATATCAAGTTGTCCATGAGTGTGTTTTTAGACTAGTTGGCAGTTCTGAGTGGGCTACTTACAGAGAAGGGTTTGTGTACTTTTACCTTGAGATGTGAAGTATAAATAATATTATGATTTTTTTGAGGAAATATATATTATTTTTATTCCATGGTTTTTGTTAAAAATTATGTTTATACTTCAATTGTTCAAGACAAACTTTCTAGGTATGCACATGCCTAATATGAATAGTACTAATGGTGTGCTCCAAGTAGTGGCTTGAGATAAAGGGAGTTAATAATACAATATGAGATTATTAGGGGTATATATATATTTAATATTATATTTTAATTATTTTTTAATTTTTTTAAAGTGATCCAAGAAGATCACAGGTTAATGTTTTCTAAGTAGGCCTAATGGGATAAGGTCTCCAAGAGACCTAAATGAGAGATAAGGCATAATTGAATTAAGTTAGACATAAAAGGAATAAAATAATTTTTTATTCATGTATATGAGATGTTTTAATATCTATTCATGGCCTAACTAAGAATAAAATAATGTTTTGTTGACTAAGAAGGATAAGAACAAGTGACCTATATAAATACTAGGAAATTTTAGGCCTATGAGTGTGAAGAGAGAAAGTGAATAATATAGATATTTAAGAGTAGAATAAGGTATTTTAGGAAATCATATGAGTTTATAGGATCTATTAAGAAAGTTTGATAGAGTTTCTATGTGTGAAAAATAAGGTCATATGACCTAATCAAGTTAAGAAGAGGACTAGTTAAACAAATAAGCATAGAAGGTAATTTGAGAGTATTTGAAGAGAGAGAATATTTAAAGGAGATCATTATATTTTTTTATGAAAAATTAGGTATTTTTAGGGTTATCAAGTGATTTATTTTGCTGAGTTGGTGCTGAGTCATCTAGGGGGTTGGTGCCTCATTGCAAGTTGGTGATTGTTAAATCCTAACTGAGTTGGTGCTTAGCTAGTTGGGGTTGGCGTTCCATGTGAAGTGGGTGATTCATTAGATTTGGTGTTTTTATTATAATATTGTATTTAATTTGAATATATAAATGGTTTCTAATCCCCTTGAGGGTTTCCCACACATAAATTATGTCATCTTATGTTTTATGATTTTATGTATAGTTTTTTATTCGTGTTAGATCTATATGCTTGATAGAATCATTCATGTTTGCATAAGTGGAATTGATAAGTAAGTTTTTGAAGAATGATTCACCCACATCTTAGTCATATTTCTTACAAAACTTTTTAGGTGGATTAATAGGCCATATAAAATCAATCCCCCATTATATAAATAATTTCATCGTGAGCATTGAGTTTAGAGACATTTCATCCCTTTAGTTCAACCTTCATACTTGTTGAAAAATATTGATCCAGGCAACAATTCAGGGGACAATTCGGGTGATGGGTCTACCCCAATTGATGATGGAACTTTTCAGAGCCATAACTTTTGCATCATAGCTCTAATTGACTCACCATTTAAATCGTTGGAAAGCTATTAATGAGGGAAACTTTGTGAGATAGCATGGATATTTTCTTGGTGAATTTTGACCCCTGAAAACCCAATGGAAGTGCCCTAATTTTCAATTTTAGTAGTGTAGTCTAAAAAGAGTAAGTTTCTAAAAATAGTAATTCCTCAAATTCTATATTGTTATAAGTTGTGGAAGTCGAACCACTTAATCTCCCTCGAGATTGGTGACGTTTCACATCCTTCTCAAACCTTCAAAACATGTATAAATGAAGATGTAACCCAAAATGGAAATCATGCATCTCTTCTCAAAGATAAGCATATGTTTGGGTCTGCAAATTTGATCAATAAAACATCTCTTCTCACAGATAACATTATTTGAATTATTTTATTCTTATTTCTTGAATTATCTTTCAACCAAAGCTTCTGAGTTTTGGCTCAGTGGTATCAGAGTGGTTTGTCTTTAGAGTGTATGATCCCAAGGATGAGGTCAGATTATAGGAAGCTTGGGTGGAAAATAGAACCAATAGACTATCCACCTATTCGCTCCAAATGACTTCAAATGGCAGACAACACTGAGACATCTGATCCTTTCAAGGAAATGGTGAATGAATCCCTCCAAAAATAGAAAGTTTAGATGCTACAATAATTTTCTCAAATTCTCCAACAAATCTTGATGGTAAATTTTGGTTCCTCATCTACACCCCCACATCCTTTTAGTGCCCCAACACCCTTCAAGGTTCAGGTGAATTTTGATATCCCTACATTTGATGGAAAAATCATCACTGATGCAGTAGAAAATTGGTTGGATCAATTGTCATCTTATTTTTCTATAAATAAATTCACTGATAAAGAGAAGATTACTTTTACTCTTCTGAAAGCATCATTCCCTATCAAAAATTAGTTGGAAGTGTACAAAAAGAGATTAAATGTAGATGATATTGGCCTTGAGATGGAACCTACATGGGATGATTTCATAAAATCTCTAAAGGAAGTATACTACCCCATTAGAGCATATGATGATCTGTATATAGAGTGGAAACAACTTCACAATTGTAAGGAATAGTATATTCAAGATTACACTGACATTTTTCATTCTCTAAATGTGAGATTGGGCATCCAAAAAAGTGAAAAACACAAGGGTCTCATATATTGTGGCAGACTACAATGGTACATATGGGGAGAAATGGAACTCTTCAATTTGGAAACCATCAGTGAGGCATACAAGTTCACAGTGAAGATTGAGCAGAAGCATGTAAGAATGAATATAAAGAATCAACCTTGGAAATGGAAAAGTGACAAAGAAGGTAAAACATGAGGCTAAAATTGGAAGCAAAAGGAAGGAAAGACTAGGAAGTGGTGATTATCACAAATCGAGAACTCACTCCAAAGAAGAATGTCGAGCCATCATGTCCTTGTTTTTTGAGTCACAATCTTCAACATATATTGCTCTACCTCATATAGACCCTATAGTCAAAGAAGTTGAAGAAGAAATTGGAGATTTTAATCTTGAAGCCATTGTTGCTTCATCACAGACCCATGAGGAGAGGCTAGATGACAACGAAAGGTTGTTTCACTCTAAGTTATGGATGAGAGGTAAGCCTTTGCATTTCATTATTGATAATGGAAGTCAAAATAATTTAATCTCCACTAATGTTTTGAAAAGCCTAAATCTATCCATGAAGCCTCACCCAAAGCCATATAGTATTGGATGGTTGAGTCTAGGGAGAAACCTCTGTGTCACCCATTAATGTCTTATCTCATATGCAATAAAACCTTTCCAAGATGAGGTCTTATGTGATGTAGTTAATCTAGATGTTTATGATGTACTTTTTGGTCAGCCATTCATGTATGATGGACATGGAATCTATGAATCAAGAACTCAAAGGATCACTCTCACTCTTAGAACATGATGCTACAAGGTACTAGAGGTACCACCTTATACATTTGTCTCTCTGATTAGTGCCAATAAATTCAATCTCATGGTGGTCAAGCCACAAGAATCCAAAAGGGCTGATGTTATAGCCCTGACTACATAAACAACACAACAATAGAAGTAGTTTTATACCAAGATAAATAATTTCATGGCCTTCTATCTACAGACTGATGGTCAGACAGAAATGGTGAACAATTGGGCCTTGCACAGTTCCATAAATCACATTCCCTTCCAAGTATGCATCGATAATTAAATCAAAGTAAAAATACCACACTTGATGACAAATCTTGATGCAATGGGGACCATTGCTTCTCAAGGAGGGAGGAATGATCTGGGCAATAATTTAGGTGACAATTCAGGTGATGGGTCCACTCCAATTGATGATGGAACTTTCGAGAGCCATAACTTTTGCACTGTAGCTCCAATTGACTCATCATTTGAACCATTAGAAAGATAAAATGAGGGGAACATTGTGAGATGGAATGGAGCTTTTATCTATGACGTTTGACCCCAAAAACCCAACAAAAGTGCCCCAAATTTCAATTTTAGTAGTGTAGTCTGAAAATAGTAAGTTTTTAAAAATAGTACTTCCTCAAATTTTGTATTATTGTAAATTGTGGAAGTTAAACCACTTAATCTCCCTTGAGATTGGTGACCTTTCACATCCTCCTCACACCTCCAAAATATGCATAAATGAATATGTAACCCAAAATTGAAATCAGACATCTCTTCTCAGAGATAAGCATATGTTTGGGTCTGTAAATTTGATCAATAAAACATCTCTTCTCAAAGATAGCATTATTTGAATTATTTTGTTCTTATTTCTTGAATTATCTTTCAACTAATGCTTTTAAGTTTTGTATCAGTGGTATCATAATGGTTTGTCTTTAGAGTGTATGATCCCAAGGATGAGGTCAGATTATAGGAAGCTTGGGTGGAAAATAGAACCAACAGACTATCCACCTATTCACTCCAAATAACTTCAAATGGCAAAAAACATCAAGAAATCTGATCCTTTCAAGGAAATGGTGAATGAATCTCTTTAACAATATCAAGCATAGATGCTACAATAATTGGCTCAAATTCTCCAACAAATCTTGATTGGAAATTCTGGCTCCTCATCTGCACTCCCACATCCTTTTAGTGCCCCAACACCCTTCAAGGTTTAGGTGAATTTTGATATACCTATATTTGAAGGCAAAATCAATGATGATGTAGTATAAAATTGGCTGGATCAATTATCATATTATTTTTATGTAAATAAATTCATCGATAAAGAAAAGATTACTTTTTCTCTTCTGAAAGCATCATTGCCTATCAAAAATTGGAGGGAAGTGTACAAAAAGAGATTCAGTGCAGATGATATTGGCCTTGATAGAGAACCTACATGGGATGATTTCATAGAGGTTGTAAAGGAAGAATACTACCCCATTGGAGTATATGACGATCTGTATATAGAGTGGCAACAACTTCACCAAGGTAAGGAATAGTCTGTTTAAGATTACACTAAATTTTTTTAATCTCTATCTGTAAGATTGGGCATCCATGAAAGTGAGAAACACAAGGTTATCAAATATCATGGTGGACTATAATAGTACATATGGGGAGAAATTGAATTCTTCAATTTGGAAACCATCGGTGAGGTTTACAAGTTCACAGTGAAGATTGAGCAGAAGCATGGAAGTATGAATATGAAGAATCAACCTTTGAAATGGAAAAGTGATAAAGAAGGTCAAATGTGAGGCCAGAATTGGAAGCAAAAGGAAGGAAAGACTAGGAAGTGGTGTGATTATCAAAAATCTAGAACTCACTCCAAAGAACAATGTCGAGCCATCATGTCCTTACTTTTTGAGTCACAATCCTCAACATCTACTGCTCTACCTCATACAAACCCTACAGTTGAAGAGGTTGGATAAGAAATTATATATGCTGATCTTGAAGCCATTTTTGCTTCATCATAGATGCGCGAGGAGAGGCTAGATGACAAGGAAAGGTTGTTTCAATCTAAGTTATGGGTGAGAGGTAAGCCTTTGAATTTCATTCTTGATAGTGGAAGTCAAAAGAATTTAATCTCTACTAATGTTGTGAAAAGCCTAAATCTATCCATGAAGCCTCACCCCAAGCCATACAGTATTGGATGGTTGAGTCCAGGGAAAAACCTCCATGTCACCCACCAATGTCTTCTCTCATATGCAAAAAACCTTTCCAAGATGAGGTCTTATGTGATGTGTTCAATCTAGAAGTTTGTGATGTACTTTTTGATCATCCATTCATGTATGATTGACATGGCATATATGAATCAATAACTTGAAGGATCACTCTCACTCCTACAGGGTACTAGAGGTACCACCTTCTACATCTATCTCTCTGATTAGTGCCAAGAAATTTGTTCTCATGGTGGTCAAGCCACAAGAATCAAAAAGGGCTGATGATACAGCCTTGACTACACAAACAACAAAAAAAAAAAATGAAATCGATACCAAGCTGAATAATTTCATGGCCTTCCACCCACAGATTGATGGTCAGATAGAAATGGTGAACAATCGGGCCCTGCACAGTTCCATAAATCATAGTCCCTTCCAAGTATGCATCAGGAATCAAATCAAAGTAAAACTACCACACTTTATGAAAAATATTGATGAAATGGGTACCATTGCTTCTCAATAAGAGAGGAATGATCCGGGCAACAATTCGGGTGATGGGTCCACCCCAATTGATGACAGAACTTTTGGGAGCCATAACTTTTGCACCGTAGATCCAATTGACTCACTGTTTGAACCATTGAAAAGATAATAATGAGTGGATAATTTTGAGCTGTCATGGAGATATGATCAATGAATTTTTACCCTTGAAAACCCAATGTAAGTGCCCCAAATTTTAATTTTATTAGTGCAGTCTAAAAATAGTAAGTTTCTAAAAATAGTAATTCCTTAGATTTTGTATTATTGTAAATCATGGAAGTAGAACCACTTAATATCCCTAGATATTGGTGACCTTCCACATCTTCCTCACACCTTTAAAACATGTATAAATGAAGATGTAACCCAAAATGGAAATCAGACATCTCTTCTCAGAGATAAGAATATGTTTGGGTCTGCAAATTTGATCAATAAAACATCTCTTCTCAGAGATAGCATTATTTGAATTATTTTGTTATTTTTTATTGAATTATCTTTCAACTAAAGCTTTCAAGTTTTGGATCAAATATCACAGTGTTATTTTACTTTATATGAATCTTAAAACATATTAGGCCACTAAAACCCACTTTTGAGTATATTCTCCTATGAAGTGTCCTCCTATTACTACCTTATTTGATACTTTTATAAATTATAGAATCTCATGATCTAAGGTTCCTCTAGATATCCCATCATCCTTACCAATATTATTAAGAATCCAACTAATAATATTAAATTATATAACTCTTGTGACTAAATGATTTTAGTCTTTCCCAACATTGTGCATAGGAAACACTCCTTGTTTTAAGAAATCTGGTCATGGCTTCCAGATTTTATAGAATAACAAAGACTTTGAAAAAGTGATCATCAGGTGATTCATCTTATAATTCCTTTGGTTCATCACCATTCCTTATGCCATTATTTTCTCTCATGTTTTCTTGTGTTAGCTTAACATTTATATTAAATTAGAATTATTGATATAAAATTAACCATTTGGATATTCATCCTCCTATCATGGGATTATTCACTAAATATCATAGAGATTGATGATTTGTAAAGAACTAAAATGGTGTGTCCAATAGGTAATTAATAAATTTATATAGTGCAAACATCATATCTAGATCTTCTTATTTTGTAGTATTATAGTTCTTCTTATCCATTAACAATTTCTAGATTTCAAAGTGAATAAGGTGATATAGGCCTCCATCTCTAAGTTGATCCGTCACAACTACTATCATCAATATTGAAGCATCTACATGGATGTGGAAAGGATTACTATGGTATGGAAACACCAATATTTTGGTTTTTATTAATATTTTATTTTAATTTATGAAAGCTACTTGAAATTCATCATTCTATTCAAACTTATATGCTTGGGCAATAGTCTCTCCAATGAAATAAATATAATTGCATATCCCCTAATAAACTTGTGATAATAACCAAAGTGTCCTATGAATTATTGCACTTAAGTAGAATTTAAATGAGGTGGAAATGCCATAATGACCACAATTCTTTTCTTGCTCAACCAGAATACCATCATTGCATATTATATGTCCCCAAAAACAACAAAAGGATTAAAGAGCAAACAATTTTTTAGATTCAAAGTAATGTGTATAACTTAAAATGTTTCTAATAAAAGTCACAAATTGGAAAGGTGGGTTTTTAATAAGGATAAAAAACCCAATCATCTAAATAAACTTCCAAAATTCATGGATGAAATCCTTGAATGCACTAACTACAACTTAAATAAATAAAATGCAGTATTTTCAGGCCAAAAGGCATTACCTTATATGCAAATGATACCCATTTTGTTTTAAAAGTGGGTTTTGTTTGGTATTATACTATGAACATGATCTAATTATATCCACTAAAATAATCTATAAAAGAGTATACTTCATGGCATGTGACCGAATCAAAAATGTCTTATGTGAAAAAAATAGAAATGGGTCACTAATGTAGGAATGATTTAATGACTTGTAGTCAACACAAAATTTTATCTCTCCTGACTTATTGTGTTAAACAACCATTGGATTTACCTAATCTAGTTTAACTACCATATATACGATCCCTTCTTCCTACATGTGGTTAATTTAATCCTTGACTTTGAGCTTCATATTGGAATTTATTATGTATGGTCACTTATTGATAGACTATGCACACTCTTTAAGTTCTATGTGAATTTACCCTAATGAAGGGTCTATACCCTTGAATTATAAAAAATATATGGATAACACATGTTGGTAATCTTTCAATAATTAAATCCTTTTTCAAAAACATAGATATGTATATTAGTCACCTATGGTCACTAGCTTTGGTATTGATGATGTTCCAATGTTCTCCATTACTTTGCGTATTGGTTCTTGATATATATTATTTGTACCTTCTAGAAGAGAGTCTCTCAATATGCTTTCTCATTGCTCTCTAATATTTATGTTTTGTATTTATGCATCTTCTATTTTCTCTACAATGTTGGCTTTAGTCTCTTACATATGTCATTCAAGATCAGTGTATAAATCTTCTTCACCATTACTAGACTTTGCCTAATCTACGTCATCTAGGATATTATTATAATATTTTAACAACAAAAAATATTATCATTCTTGTATCAGTTTATAGCTTTGATTAATTCCTTAACTTCTACCTATTATGATTTTTTATCCTATGTAGTTAATACATCTTCCCATCTATGGCATAAAAATGTCTTTCAATTATAGAGAGCTTTATGCAATATGGGATTCCAGTCTTAAAATATAAATGTTTATTCAAAATCATGTTCCACATATGGCCAATTCCTAGTCTCATGTTTGGACTCTTGGTGCATATATCACGCTCTTAGAAAAGGAATTAGAGTATGCTAAAACACATGCACACAATATCATGGTTCCACACGTTTTGAATACCATATACTAATAGACCTATGAATGTGAAATTTAAGGAATTGACCTTCTTGGAATAATGGCAATTGATCAAATATCGCATGCAGTACTTGGAACTGGGATCATATCATTTCACAATCTTCTTCCCACTATAATTTATTAGATCAATGAGCTATCCGCCATGTCATAACAACACCTTGATCACATATTTCAATGCACTTACCTATATAACTATGTTATGATCATGATCCTCTAGCCTATAAATTAATTACACTAACTCTTATGTTTCATATTATTACGGTCATTTTTTTGGTAGAGAATACTATTGTCATTGGTGTTACCTCATTATATCCCCATGCCTAGTTTAATAGATATGCATATTAATCACTAGTAACTAAGGACACAACTTCCTATATTAGAGTACCTTCATGAGTGAATTCTATGTATTGCATAACTGTGAAAGTCACTAGATACAATAAGTGCAATTTTAATCTCATGGGGATCACATGATTGGATACTTACATTCCTCCATGGGTAACTATGGAACTTGATCCATGGTTTTTATGGGTTAGTATGACAAATTCTCTATATGTTGCAACCATAAAATAGGTTGTTTCTATTTTATGAAATTGGTAAACCATTTAATGTATAGAGATTGAGATTTTGTTTCCATTATTACATTGAACCAAATTTATTCTTCATAGGCATATGGGAGTCAAGGTTTGGGGGTTGGGAAATAAATATAGGGCCATTTATTTATGTCACACACACACACACACACACACACACACACACACACACACACACACACACACACACACACACACACACACACACACACACACACACACACACACACACACACACACACACACACACACACACACACAAAGGTTTTGGGTTGGGTGTTAGATTCAAGTAGGGGATATATCCATATAGGGATTTAAGTTGATGGGTCCCCTATCTCCCTATCTCTAACTAGGCTACATGCTTGGGAATCCAAAGGTATAGATCTAGGTAGTCCCCATATATATAGAGGGATGAGAAACCCATATAATCAATTTATATAAATGGAGGGAAGGGTGTAGAGGCTTGACCAATCTCGATTCCATCCTCATCAATATATATATATATATATATATATATATATATATATATATATATATATATATATATATATATATATATATATATATATATAGATATAGATCAAAGATAGACGGCTTGAACAATCCCCATCTATAATATATAGAGGGATCAATTATTTACCATATAGATAGAGTCCCAACTAGGAGATAAACATAGAGGGATTGATTGTTTAATTTAATATTTGTCCAAGGGTATGATGATGACATTTTACCCTTGATGAATTTATAATTATATTGACACTATATTTATGGTCATCTAACAATAATATGCCCACTTTTCCCCAATTAGAGTTGGGTAGTGTGTTTTGGTATTCATATGAATGACTTCAAAGTTACATCATAGAATTAGATTCATAAATTTTATCTATACATCTTCCAACATCCTAATGGGTTTTATCCTTCCATAGTCTGTTAAACTCAGAGCAACTAGGTTATAGCTAGGAGTAATATATCCAATGGCATCCCATGTGGACCGAAGAATAATATTAAGTGTGTTCCCAAAGTAGAAAATAAAATTTGTAACATAATATCCAACCAAATTAATATCCATTCAAGAATAAACAATTGATGGCTTCTTATTTTTTTATACCAAATTACCCTTTCTATTCTTTTTTGACCTATTTTTATTTAGTCTAATAGATTATGCAACAAACTAGAAATGTTTTTATATACATACTCATCACACAAAGTGTTCACTAGTTAAACAAAATCCATTAAATTATTAAATAATTCATCTTTTCCAAATATGTGAAAAATATATGCATATATTTATGAATCTATAACTTCAACATCTAATTTTATAAGAATTTTGATATTGTATATTCTATAATAAATGCAATGATTTAAGCATTAGAACCTTTTCCTTTATAAGGTCAAAATACTCATCCTTTTAAAAAAAATTCTTATTAGAGGCTCATGTGGAATATTCAAAGGTGGAAATCCTTGATCCCTATACTTATTTCAAGTGATAGCTTATAGATACACAAGGTCTTTAGGTTGGATATTTTCCATATTCATATTGAGTACTAGTTTTTACTTTATCTGCTTCTTTAGAACTAAATAATCATATTTTTTTGTTTCCCAAATACTTTATAGTAAACATGATATGTTTTCATATAAATGTGTTAGGGATAATTTCATATAATGTGGTTGTATTCACCACACATACATAAAGTAATAGGTTTTCTAACCTATCTATTATATTATCAATAATTTTTATTTTCTCCCTAATATCCCCATTTGTATCCTCCTAATTACCCTTCCAATATCTATGGATAACCTTAGTCTTACTATTATTTTTACATCATATCCCCCATAGTGCCTTGGAGGGGAAAGTGGAACCCATCCTGACTATTATGGTGAAGACACAAAAGTCCAAGGTTATCGGTATTATGGGGATGGAGGTGTCCATCCAACCTGGTACTAAGGTGACTATGATCTTCATCCTATAAGATGTTAAGGATAATATTAATAATAAATTATCACTCCATAATATATAGATTGAAACATCCATCCTAAAGTAAAATGTGTGGCTAAATTCATTTCTACATCTAAAATTGAAACTCTTAGTTTCACAAATTCATAGTTGTAATTTTTTATGTAGTAAGTATGAGTGATGTCCTCTTCCATGTCCTATAGTTATCTATAGATATTATCATCAATATTATGGGACTTAAAAAAATTAAAATACATTCTTTTCATTTGTTGTATGTAGTGGTGCATAAGGTGGCATTTAGTAGTGAGACATAACAGTATGCTACAAATCTAACAAAACTCTGTCATTATCATTTTTAGAAAATCATTCTTTTGATGTCCTTATTTACCACACCATATGGGCCATATAGATAATTTTGGTATGTTTATCTCATTTATTTCATCCATATTTCATATAATAAAATATATCTTAGCATTTGTATTTGTAGAAGGATATTAATTTCAACATGGTATTATTTTTCAACTCTAATTGTAGACGATCGAGCATTACTATTACTAGGGAACTATGTTTGTGTGATTGAAAACTACATCTTATGTTTAATAAATTATAGGAACCATGCATATTCATATTTTTATGTAAAATATAAACTCACTATTTTATAACATCTGATTTAATGTGATCATAATCCTAGACAGATTCTCCAAATTATTGGTGAATTTCCTTTAGGTCTTGGTTAATCTAGCTCACACTTTTTTGAATCTTAAACCCCTATTTAGTTTATCCTTATAATGTTTAAAATAAATTGAATTCATACTATTTTTTTATGTCAATTATATACCTATATCTATAAATGACCCTATAAGTTTGTGGTTCTTTGCATCATCTTCAGTCACACTTTTAGCCTATCATTTTATTTCGTAGGTAAATAAGTAATGTTTAGGGTCAGTAGAACCATCAAACAATGTTAGAGTTAAAAACTTTCCTAGATTAAGAGACATATATCCCACCATTTCTATAAAATAATTATCTTATTTGGATTGCAAGTTACTAGTATCTTAGGATTCAATGAAACTACCTTTGGGTTATCGATACTCTTCTTTTCTACCAATGTCAAAATTTATGCACTTCACTTTCAAAATTTAGTTATGAACATGTAAAACCATTAGATTGCCTCTCAAATTTTGTATGTTTTAGACATATTAACATATTATTCATGAAGTATATGTCCCCTTAGAATGAACTATCCTTTTTTGAAGTACTTTTCTCAATTTAACTTTAACTTGACTTCACTCTATGAATTTGAATTATATAGTCAAGAGATTGTCCTTCATGTTTTAAAAATAATATTATTCTTGGTAAATTATTCTTAAAAAGACCCTCCATTTACTCTAGTTGCTTCTCTACAACCTCCCCTCCCACTTTCTCTTTCTATAATTTTCCCTATATTGCATATTCCTTTCTATTTTTTTTAGCCATTAAATATTTTGGGTAATCTATTTTTCCCCTCTTCACAATGTCTAATTTACCATTGAGGTCTATATCCTCCCATACTCTTTTTAATCTCTATTCTACATGTACTTGTAGTTACATGATGGTAATTATGTTTATCCAAATGATTTTATTGTGATAACTTTCTATTAATCCCAAAAATTATCTTATTTTTTTGCTCATTTACATCCTACTTATTCAAAGCTCAAGTCCAAGTTATGTCTCTCACTTCCTCATCAGTTAATTGATTCAATATGTATCCCCATAGTGCCCTGAATGACTAATCCATATCGGTTAGGATTGGCATCATGGCCTTCTCCAAACCAACATCTTCATAAGTATCAATTTTCATTACATAAATTTAACTTTGATTCTTCTTACAAATAAATTTTTTATATCTTCAAATTTAATGTACCCTTGCATGAAAACCTTAGTGATATATCCATTAGTAATGGTTTTTATCCAATGTTCTATCACGCATGTTCATTGAGTATCTAGGATTCAAAATATTTACACCTTTCTTTAGGTGAAATAAAGTACCCTATCTCCCTCAACCTAAAGAAATAATATTATAGTCTTAATAAACTGGTAACTAACATCTCAAGAAACTTGCACCATAAAATTTCATATATTTTTCTATGAATATGCTCAAATATGATTTATCTCCTCATGATTTCAATTCATTTGGCCTTATATTATGAACATTTTTTAATTATTCCATACAACAATTGATCCACATATCTTTGACCCACTATCCATTTCAACATGTTTTAAAATCCATGTTTAATGCACCATTGTTAGCAGAGATTCCTAAAAATTTCCATGGGAAAATATTAAGGTTTGTGTGAGTGTGAAGTGAAATATAGATTTAGAACTTAAATGGGGATATACTCATTAGTTTATTCATTTTTTCATAATTAGTGAATATTCATAGTAACATAGATTAAAAAATAAACAACATTCATTATTTGTATATTAATAAGTAGATTCAAATGCAACAGAGGATAAACTACACATAGAACAAGTGCAAAAGACTTTCAAAAGAACCATCAACAAATATCTACATTAATCTATAAGACATAGGATCTATTCTCTTTTACATTTTAACACTATTTAAATAACTTAAAAATTTATGTTACTTCACATTATTATAATTTCACTTCTCTCCTAAAATATTCTTTTCATATTCTACAGACTTTTGTTAGACAAATAGAAGATGAATACATCCAAAATGATATACAAAATAATACACATTACACACTTTTCATTCATACATTCTATGAGATTTTTTACTTATAAGTCTATTATAAATAACTACAATTCATAAAAAGTCAGGTAAAACTAGAGGGTAGAGTTTCCACATAGTTGCTTTTTTTTATTTAAACATAGAAGTCACAAGTCAGATAAAGTTACAAATGTGCTAAGTAAAAGTTATCTCTTATTAAATAAGATGTGAGTGGAATTCATAGGATTTGATTATACAAATGAGATGTATGAATATAAATAATATATTAGATGTGCATGTAAAATATGCATAGAACTAGTGAGTGTTGATTAAAAACCATGGTTGGATTATTTCATGTAAGAAGGATTGTTATTCTAAGGAGCATAGTTTTGTATACCTAAAGGTTCAATGAGTTGAAATTTTATTAAGGATAAGAATAGTAGAGGTTTACCAATTCATTTGGTTATGAAAATACATATAAAGAATTAGATAAAAATATGTGTAAACATATTCAATAGTGTATATTTTTCTAGTTGGCAAAAGGGAGAAGTCAAATTTTAGTGTCTATCATTTTCAATCCTAAATTTACCATGGGAAGATATTAATTGGAATTTTATTTTAGTATTTCCTATAACATACAAAGGAAATGATTCCATATTTGTGATTATGGATAAATTTTCAAATATGACACATTTTTTTTCTTGTAAGAAGACTAGTGATTCAAAAGACATTACTAACTTGTATTTCAGAGTTGTTATAAGGCTACATAAATTTATGTGCAACAAAATATCAGACACGGATGTGAATTTTTTAGACATTTATATAGGAGGTTGTGGAATAAATTGAATACCAACTTGTAATTCATTTCAACATATCATCCTTAGGTGAATGGATAGATAGTTGTATTGAACAAAATATTTGCTAATCTATTGTGATTTTTATTGAAATAAAGATAGCAACATGGGATTAAATGCTTTTGAAAACTTAGTTTTCTTCTAAAACTTCAATTAACATGAGTAATGGAAGGACACTATTTTAGATAGTTTATGGGTCAAGTATAAGAGATGTTGAAATATTGTGTGAAATCATAGATGATCAAAATAATATTGGTAAAGGATAAGACTTATTTGAATATATGGGTGACTTATATCATAAACTACATGAAAATTTGGAAAGAAGCACTGTATATTATAAGAAACATGTAGATGTTAGGATAAGAGAAGTAGAATGACATGTGGAATACTTAGTCTTATCACATCTAATGAAGGATATATTTTTGAAAGGAACGTACAACCAATTAAATTGGAAAAAAATTGGACCATGCAAAGTATTGAAAAAGTTTAAAACAAATGCATATGAGATTCAGATAATTGAAGGGATTGACATATCATGTGTTTTCAATTTATTAGATTTGTATCTTTATCATGAGGGATAAATTAGTGAAAATGTAAACATAAATTATAAATAATTTGATTTGATAGTGAAGATACCTAAGAAAGTGCATGAGGAAGTAAAATGGGTGATTAATTTCATAATCAACAAATGAGCACGTGACAAATAATACAAAGAATAAATGGTAAAGTTGAAGGGTCTAGAATTTGAAGATTCAATATACATAAAAACATGTTAGAGGATATAAAACAAGGAATACTTATAGTATATATCTATGAAAGTGCATTATTATGAGTCCATGTTTATTTTTTTAACCATTGTCTATGATGCAAGGGCATCTAAGCTAATCATAATCCCACATCAGCTAAAAATAAATTATAAAATAATCATGTTTATAATTGTGCACAAGTATTTTTTTCATGCAATATATATTTATGTCTCTCTGTGTATCCTTATGTGTGCTTGTTTTATGTATTTTTTTGTTACACATAATTTATGTTGTAACTAGTTGTTATATTTAAAACATTTTTCAATTATTTATTCAGTTATATTGTGATGTTAGATTTATTGTACACTTATTTTATTGAAAAGTTAGTGATATCTTATTCAAAATGATAGTGTGTAGCGGTATAAATTTGAGGATCATAGTGTGAAGAATATTTCATATAGCTTGTGGATACAAATTTTTGTGACTTAGACTTGTAATGTTGGGACCTCAATGTATATTATATTTTACACCACTTGTTTTGAACACATAGGTTATTGTGATGTGCTATGAATAAATATCAATTACTAATCTCAATTGTTTGCATTTAATTTCTTGAATCATTTAAATTTGATATGATTTCAGTAAATGGCATGTTATGATGTGTTTCATCGTGATTCATTATATTATGATGTGTTAGGATGCATTAGGATTTTAATAAGGGTTAAAACACATAAGTGAGTCCCACTTGGCGGTCAAGTCACTCCAAATCCAAATTAAAAAATGGGGTTCAAATAAACAAACTTAATTCAAAGGGGATTTATTTGAACCCCCTTCATTTGAACCACCATGTGTACTTTTTTAACGGGGTTCAAATGAGCCCCATTCAAATGAAGGGGGTTAAAGGATTACTTTATGCATTTGATTAATTTAAATAAATCAACTAATGAAATGATTTATTCAGAGGGGGTTCAAATGAGGGAGGTTTGAATAAACCCTCTTCTTTTGAACCCCATGTGGAATCAAACCCTCACCTATTGAAGTGGAAAGCTACTATTGGCCTAAAATTTCAACTTCAGATGCCATGTATTAGGATGAAAAAATAAAATAAAAACATGTGGCTCTACATATAAATAGGTCTTTTTATGATCTTTCTAATAATATGATTTGTTATAAATTTTAATAATATTTAATATTTATTTTCATTTATTTAGTAAAATATACTTATTTCTAAAATAAAGTACCATATGTTTGAGGCAATGGAAAAATAAGAGACTATGGCCAAAAAAAAATTGAAAAATATCAATGCACTCGACTTTAATGTCGTTGTTCCAATGGTGAAAAAATTAGTCTATTTTGACATATATAAAAAAAATCATGAGGAGAAGTCATAAGTGTTGATATTCCCTACCTTCATTATTAAAAAATTAATTAAAAATTAATTTTCTATTAAAAAATTATAAAAAAATAGTCTTGCACTATGTCTATGTTTCTAAGACCTCATTGGAAGTGGTTGGCCATGTTATTAGTTTCATTTATTATTATGGATGGGAGTGGGATATTAATTTAATACATGAGGCATACGATCATGTGCAATATATAGGTGTATGTCATAGTGTTCTCATGGGGTAAGAATATGCTTGCCCACTTATACAAAGATATTTACCAATTTATTTAGGAGGCATTCAGTGGTTGTGTGAGTGTGGCTACTTTCCTGTATTATTAGGCTTATGAGAAAATAGATATTGTGTGATCGATAGGATTTTTAAGGGATAGGTGGGCACCTCTAAATCCATTTGGAGAGTGGTGGACAAGTATGTTGGATATCTAGTCTCCTAGGATAGATCACTATAGATGAGTTTTAGATAGACTGGTGGCTAAAGATATCATATGGAGGCCCCATAGAGGATTTCTTGAGCGGATTTAAGATGGAATGAAATTATATTATATGAGGGTCAGTTGTTTCTTACATGACCACTAAGTTAGATTTTTTAGTATGAACACATGACTAGACAATTTGGGGTACCACAAGATGTGCCCCCTACAACATGGGTGTGGGTTAGGAGTACATGGGCACCAGCAAGAGTAAGAGCTCATGGTTAGCCTACTAAGGTTGAGTTAACACTATTAAATTTAGATGTGTGAGATATAACTATAGATATTCTTGATGTAGATGATGTTGGATGCACATATCCATATACCACATAGTAGATGAGCCATCAATGGGCTCTGTTATATCCTATTGGTGGAGGGAATGCCCCTAAGTATGAGGATCCTACATCGATATATATGATGGGAGGTAAGAGTTGGTTATATGTGAATTATGTAAAAGTTTTTTATTATTATATCATGTTTGGAAAATATATGGCTAACATAATGTTTGTACTTCTATGTGTAGGTAGAGTGGGAGGTGCTCATGATGAAGCACCTACTAGGGGAGAAGCTGGACATGATGGGTTATAGGAGACCATCATTGAGTCAAAACTCTAAAAGATAACATAGCATGTTCCTTATGATGTTATGAAGGTTTGATAGAGTGAGTGATAGTTATAGTTAGTGTTTATGCACATTTGTTTGATAGGGCTGTTATAGCTACAATTGCATATGTTAGAGTAGTGGGAGAGACAGATGAGCTAGATAGGCATGGGATGCCTCCATCTAAATATGGATTGATGATTATGTGGATTATGTATGAGTAAATATATATTTAGAGGTATAATGTATAATTACATGAGGATCATGGGTGGTTAGTGGAGTGAAATAGTTGACATAAAAGGCATTCAGGAGCTCAAGGAGCTACGGGGTCATCAAGTGCTAGGTTAGACTATGGGACTAGTACTGAAGGAGAGAATGAGACTGAGAATGAGGTCATGAGACCCATTCATGATTGATTGTATCTTGATATGGTGTATATATTTTGAAAATTTTGTTATATATATATATGTGTGTGTGTGTGTGTGTGTGTGTGTGTGTGTGTGTGTGTGTGTGTGTGTGTGTGTGTGTGTGTGTGTGTGTGTGTGTGGATATTGAGTTAACTTTCATTCATACATAATATGTTATGGATTTTGGAATAGATTGTTATATTTGTTTCAAGTGGTTAATTAAAAATAGTTGATTTAGCATTGATGTTGATGTTGTGTGTGTTTGGTAAAATGATACTTGGCATATGTGATTTGACTTTTATTGATAAGTTTAGGTGTGATGTTTAGAATTGATTTGTAATCATGAGTAAGTAAAACTTTATTGGTTTTTTTTTAATTGGTAAATTATTGAGATGAATTGAGTTGGTTTGACGTTGGTAAATTTTTTAGATAAGTTGCATTGATTTGAGATTGGTAAATTGTTTAGGTGGGTTGAGTTAGCTTAAATTTTGATAAAACAAGATTTTGTAAGATCTAGATTTTTGGTAAGCTAGCTTTTAGGTATGGATAGTTATTTAGGATTTAGGAATGTTAGTTGTTAGTATGTTGGGATGTAAGATAACACATTGTGCATATTAATTCCCTGAGAGTGGCTCAAGAATATAAAGGCTAGATAGACCTTTGGCTCCATCATTGCCCTATTAAGTGAATCTTTAAACTATTGTTGGTATGAATGTGTATCGTAGCACTTTGTGTTGTATCATTATTTTAACCCTATTGGCCAAATGAACAAGTTCCCATATTTTTCATGCTGTAATGAAATATGCTATGTATTTGATACTTTTAGCTGTGTACTAACTATAGTTGCACGTGGAGACTCTATAGTTTCAAATCTAGAACTGTATAACATAAGTTCCTAAAAGAAGACTCTATCTGATATAGTAAGTGCTCAAGGAGAGGTTGGCGAAGCCCCTTAATAAATATATGCTAAATATTTAATATGTTAGTTTGTATATCAATCTTAACATGTGATTCTTGAGCTATAAGATGTAATCACTAACTAGCTCTAAAGTATTATGAGTAAAGTTTCAAGTTTCTCATATGTGACATGAGGGCCCTTCTTTGGTATGTAATGTTTGAGAAATGCCTCCTATAAGTCATCATATGTATGCAAGGAACCAATTAGGGAGTAGATGAAATAACTAATCTTATGCTTCCCCTACTAATGTCTATTGGAGTTACTTGAGTAGAATTAAAGGACTTACATTAGATGGAAAAGCCTTTCAAAAGGCCTGAAGGTGTATGAATGGATCACCAGTTCCATCAAAGTGAGGCAATGATGGTATCTATAAATTCTTAGTCAATTAATATTTTGTAAATGTCTTCAGAAGAGGGTTATCATGTAAATCATTAACATACATCCAAGAATTATAAGCCTTACTTTCCAAGGTAAGGAGATGTACTTAGTGTTGTAATTTACCAAATGCATGCATTAATGAGATAATCTCTTGGGATGGTACATTAGCAATCTTGAATTGGTTCATTTAATCATTGAATTTTATTGTTAATTTTAACCATGGGAATGCATAGAAGTAGAAAGAACATTTGCAAGTGCATTATGTTTGAGAGAAGGAGTGAGAGAAGGGTTTAAAAACATGAGATGCATATTCTTCTTAACTATGCACATAATAATCATCATCATTCCATGCATTGTCATCATTAAAATATTGTTCATAATCACTCTCATTTTCATATTCATTTTGCATGTTCACTATCATACTCATTATCACTTTCACTGTTACTAGGGTGAGTTGTAAGAGAAGAATTTAATTCTTTTCTAATATGCAATAAAGTATCATTTGAAGTTGGAATATCATGTTTATCTTTGTTATCCATGGATAGAATACATGCATTATTTTCATGAGAATTAAGAGAAAGAGAGACATCATTCTAAACTTCTTTTGACAAAGTAGAGTTAATAACATGAGATGTATCAATTGAACTATGCATTGAAAATTTTATTGTATTGCATTTATATTATTGCAATTTGAACATTGAAGTAGAGAGAGAGAGACGAGAGAGAGAGAGAGAGAGAGAGGAGAGAGAGAGAGAGAGAGAGAGAGAGAGAGAGAGAGAGAGAGAGAGAGTAGAGAGAGAGAGAGAGAGAGAGAGAGAGAGAGAGAGAGAGAGAGAGAGAGAGAGAGAGAGATTAGGTTCACATGGAAGCAAATTATCACCAACTAGAGCTTCACTTGGAAGTGCATGACTAATTTGATCATTTGGTGTATTATGCAGAAGAGAATGAGGTGAGAAGTATCATTCCCATTTATTAAAATTATTTTCTTTAGAAGAAGGAATAAAAGAGATAGATTTGAGAGAAGAAGATTCATCTATTTGTTCTTCACTATAAATTTCATGCATATCATCATATTACTCATTACAATAATAGTAATTATCTTAATTATAAATGAAATCATTTTCCATAGTTTTAGCTAATGTGAAATTTTTCAATTTTGTCCATTCATTGTCATAATTATGAGAAAAATTTTAAAAATTGATCTATGGGATGAGAGGGAAGAAGTGCCTTAGTGTCCATTTTATTTCTTTCACCAAAGAGAATATTTAAAAGTAATATTAAATAGATAAATGAAATAATAACTATGAACATAGATATTTTGAAAATACTTTTGACTATCCAAACAATTTGTAAAAATTTCAAAGCATTTTTCTAAAAAGTGTGAGGAAAACATGGGGTTTGAGGACCTAGTTTGGAAATCTAGGGTTTTAGGATAGGGTTTTAGAATTTTTAAAAATGATGCAATAATTTTAAATTGTAAAAATAATTTTGAATAGGATAAATG
The DNA here is from genome assembly GCA_037957365.1 of Torreya grandis. NCBI lineage: Eukaryota > Viridiplantae > Streptophyta > Pinopsida > Cupressales > Taxaceae > Torreya > Torreya grandis. Next base: position 3,479,036 of record JARHVA010000729.1, read on the forward strand.
CACAAAAGGTTATAAAAAAAATAAAAAAATTAAATTTTAAACTTTTGCATAAGAAAACTACTAATATTGAAATTTTAAGATTATTTTTGACAAAGTAAATTATTTTCAAAAATTCCAAAATATTTTTCCAAATTTTGCAAGGAAGGCTTAGGGTTTGAAGACCTAGCTTAGAAGCATAGTGTTTTGGGCTAGGGTTTTAGAATTTTAAAAAAAATTACAATAATTTTAAATTCTAAAAGTAATTTTGAATAGGATAAATGCATAAAAATTTATACGAAAATCAGAATTTTGAAATTAATTGTTTTACACAAAATATGAAGGAAAAACCATAAGGGTATCTAGGGTTTTAGATTTATTCGAAGTAAGTCAAGATCACCAAATGTTTTATTGTTTTTGGGAAAACTAGTGTTTAGTTCCTGAATAATGAAGGGTCTAGAATAAGGGAATATTCTAGTTTAATATGGTAAAATATAGATTTTTATCAAGTAAGTTACATGAGAGAAAAATAAACTTATCTAAAAATAGATTGAAATGAATGATTCAATAGTTAGAAATTGAGGTATATGATTGGAACACTATCATGAATCTATATCTAGCCTTCATTTTTTGATTGGATAGGGTTGCTGAAAGTGGACAATAGTGGCACTAGTTCTATGGTATACCTCTATCACTATAGAGGATTTGAGATTTTTGTGTTTTGTTCACCAAGTTAGTATGAGCCTATGTGCCAAATTTTAGAGGCTAGTAGTCAATAGACCTCACTTTAGGTCTATTTTAATCTATAAAACCCTATATTCATGTACACACATGTAAACAACAAATGCATCAACAACAAAAGGAGGAAAAATTAGGTTAGGGGAAGAATTATCACATGATCTAGAACCCCTATTTTCCTAATTTTTGCCTGCATTAACCCTCAAACTAGGGTCTCAGATCCAATGTAGTTCTCCCTTAGGAAACATGCATAATCACCATTAATGATAGATACAAGAATGACATTTGCCTAGGCCCTTCCTTGATCAAGCATGCAAGTCTAGGTATGATGCAAAATGTTGAGCTATACTATTGATTGATTTTTATTATGTATAATGTGCCAAAGTAGTAAGTGCTAGCTATAAAATGCCTTGTGAAGTCCTTTATATAGGAGACTCTTTATTTTAACTTTTATAGCTTTATTTTCATTTGGTTGACATTGGAAAACTTAGGGATGAAGCTAAGAAATGGGTTGGGACCTAACTAGTGAAAGAAACTGATCATTGGAGGTTCAAATGGCCCTAGACAAGGGCACTAGAAATAGACATTAGTAGCACTAATGTTATATTCCAACCCCAATGATCCTATCCTATAGTCTTGAGACATAGGGGGATGAAGAGAGGATGGAAAACCTGACCTGGATGATGTAGAATGACTATTTGAAAGGCTCAGGATGACCCAGAATAAGAAAAAAGGTGGATTAACCATATAACAAGACCAAAATGAATGAAATAAAGACATGTCTAATGTGAACAAGGCTCATATTCTCTAGTCAAAGTCTCCTGTGAAAGGACTATGAAAATACATGATATATGTGGTTGCTTGACCAATTTAGGGTGTATACAATATTTCATTAGTACGAGTCTACAACATCTAGAGCTGAACTACATAACTATAGAGAATAAATTTATTTAAATAGTGTGTACTACAAAAAGGTTATAACATTACTAGTCATCTTATTTTTATCTAGATTGATCATGATGCTATTAAAAAATAAATGAACAAACCAATAATAACTAGTATTATAATTAGATGGATATTATTTTTATATGAATTTGAAATTAAGATTATGGATATACATGGTAAAGACAACGTAGATTAATATTTTTTTCTTTTAAAATACTTTTATGAAAACATTACATTAGTAGATGACTATTTTCCTGACAAACATATCTTTGATTTGACTATTAACACTTTTTGGTTTGTCGATATTGCTAACTATTTCGCTACAAATCAAAATCCTACACATTTTTTGCCCAAGGAAATATAAATTTTTGTGGCCAAAAACATCAGATATTCATGTATTTATAGATATCTCTTTAAGAATTGTCTTTATTTTATCATGAATATATGTGTGAAAGAGGATGAAGTATTTTATATCCTTCATACATGTCATGATGAACCTTGTAAGGAAATGTTTTTAGCAAAGATGAAAACCTATAAGATCCTTATCATTTTTTACTATTGGCCCACTATACATCAAGATAATATTATATATACTCTCCAATGTGACATATGACAATGTGTGGGGGAACTCATATTCTTTGATTATATTCCCATTTAACCACAATTAGTCTTGGAGCCTATTAAAAAATGGGGGATTGATTTCATTGGCCCAATAGATACATATTATAAAAGCAAGGAGTAAATTTTGAGATGTATTGACTACCTCACAAAATGGGTATAAGTTATAGATTTGAATCATGTAACATGTCAAGGATCATGCTCTTTACCATGAAAAACTACATGAATAAAATGGTTTTATATTCACCTACATAAACACAATGATAAGGACAACAACATCCATGGGTATAAGTTGAGGATGATGACCAAGTCTCCTTAAAAACTCTTCGTACCATTAAAATCTTCCATTTATTAGAAACATAGAAAGAAGACATGGTCAAAATTATACATCAGATCAATACATTGATTAACTCCTTTAATTTAAACATTGTCTCCTTTCCAATATCTTTAGTAAAAAATAGTCCTCAGAAACAAAGAAGGATATTACTATCTTTTTCCATATTTTACTACACACTTGGTGCCTTGGAACTCTTCTCAGTAATATCAAATCTATGACATCCCTATAAAAACTAGTGGGTATACTACCTAGATAACCCATCAATAATGATGATAAAATATATTCAAAACATGAAATCTAGCTAGTCACCATGTTAAAAAAACATAAAATAACATTTTAATGGGGCTATCATAATATGTGAGGAATACACCAAATTATTTTAAATCACCACATATAATTTAAATAAGACGTCAAAACCATTATACAACTTCAACGTGGGGTAACCCCCTTTATGTAATAAATTGTAAACCTTGAATTATAAAAACTTTCAAATGCAAGCTTCATATATCCCATCTCTGATAGCCAATGGGTCTCCCTACTTGTCTTTAACCCAAATAATAATTGAAAATTATGCTTCTATGTAGACTATAGAGAACTAAATGATGCCACAAGCAATGATCAATTCGAAGTTCTTGACACCATATTTAGAAATAAATAGTTCTATTTAATTCATGAATTTATATGATATAATCAGATCATAATTTCCCTATAAGACTAATATAATACAACATCTAAATTCCCTTAGGGTTCTTATTTGTACTTGATCCTCTCATTTAGTATATTCAATGCTATTTTAACCTTTTAAACGATCGTTTTATAATTTTTACTAATATATATCTTGACTATGTTGAAATCTATAAGGATGACCTTACGATCTATGGGGAAACCTATAATGAAGCCATCACAAACATGGATAAATTTATCCAACATTATCAATATAATAGCATGTCATTGAATCATGAGAAGTGTTACATGTTAATGTAATAAGGTATTGCATGAGGACACCATATTTTAAAGTCAAGAATAAAGGTAGACCATGTTAGGATAGAAATTATAAATATCTTGATTAAACTAAAAAATAAACATGATGTGAGAAGTTTATTAGGACATGTTTTATATTATCGTAGGTCCATCAAATACTTTATCAAGATATAAACGTTGCCATTTGATTTAATAGACAAATATGATAATTTTTTAATGATTGATGCATGCCTAGAAGATTTTCAAACTCTAAAATACTTACTTGTGATAACAACCATGTTGAAATTTCCATATTGAAATATAAACTTCCATATTGAAATTGATGCATCTGACATAATACTTGGGACATTCCCTAGGAAAAAATATATGTCTTTGAACAATGTTATATATTTAATTAGTAAGAGTCTACAACAACCAACGTTGAACTACATAGCTATAGAGAGGAAATTCATTGAAACAATGTATACTATAAAAAATCTATAACATTACATTACTGGCTATATGCTTTTTATCCATATTAATCATGATGTTATTAAATAATTAAAGAACAAACAACCCAATAACTAGTAGGATAATTAGATGGCTATTATTTTTATATGAATTTGAAATTAACATTGTGGATAAACATGGTAAAGCCAACATAGATTAATATATTTTATCTTTTAATATAATTTTATTAAAAAATTCCATCAATACATGACTATTTTCTTGACAAACATATCTTTAATTTGATTATTAACACTTTTTGGTTTGCAGATATTGCTAACTATTTGGTTACAACTCATAATCCTACACATTTTTCACCAAAGAAAATATAAATTTTGGTGGCCAGAAATATCCATATTCATGTATTTCTAGATACCTCTTTAATAATTATCTTGATCTGATCATGAATATATGTGTGAAAGAGGATGAAGTATTTGATATCCTTCATGTATGTCATGATGAACCTTATGGGGAAATGTTTTCAGCAAATAGGACAACCTATAATATCCTTATCATTTATTACTATTGTAAAAGTATACATCAAGAAAATATTATATATACTCACCAATGTGTCATATACCATTGAATTAGATAACCCACGTGTCTAGATGATATTCCCCTTCAACCTCAATTAGTCTTGGAACCTAATGAAAAATGGGCAATTGATTTTATGGTCCTAATAGATACACATTCTCAAATCAAGGATTAAATTTTGGTATGTATTACTACCTCACCAAATGGGTTTAAGTTAAGGGGGGTTCTTCACAAGGTATGGAGTTCCATGAGAGATAGTGAGTCAGCAAAATACATAATTTGTGTTTGATATAATGGAAACCCTTGTATGAAAATATGAATTTAGACATAATAAGTCCACTCTGTATCATACATAGTCCATTAAACAAGTACAATTCAGTAATAAGGAGTTATAAAACATCCTTACCAAAATAGTAGCTATATAATGTTGTGGTTGTGTAGAACATCTTATATAGGTTGTATGGGATTATAGGACCACATAGAATAAAACCATGAGGCTCACAGCATATGAATTAGTTTATATTAAATGGGTTGTTTTTGACATAGTGTTTGAGCTCATAACTCTAAGGACTACCTACAAATTGGCTTGGATTTGATGAAAACACAAATAAATAATCATGCAGATCAACTCTCTTGATAAACTAAAGAGAGAAGCTCAATACCATAAAATAATAATTTATTAGTAAAGGATTAAAATGGATGACAAGTTCATTAAGACAAGTAAGTTTCACCCATGTGATTGGGCATTACTTTTTGACATGTAGTACAAGGACCACAAAGGTAAAATTTGGACCATATGGTTATTTCCTTATGATAAATTTTTTTGTTTCATAGTAAAATAGTCAAGATATTTTACAATTGATTTATCTATGTTATCTTTTATGGTCTATGGACACTATCTCAAGTTATAAAAAACATCTGTCTCCAATGAATAATTCATTCATAAGATTCAAATAGAAGACCAACCTCATAAGGACTTGGAACTCAATTGCACACTAGATGAAAATTATGACCAACATGTTTGTCAATCAATACAACTTGTTTAAATCTATAAAATATACCTTATCCCCATTTCTCCTAGGTAATAATATCACTTATTCCAGTTTTGGTTGGGAAACTAGCTTCTTGGATGGCTAAAACTATATAAAAATTTCATGAGTGGAAAACTATTGTGTTGGTCACTCATATGCAAAATTAAAAAAATAGAAAACATTAAATAATAAATAATAATAAAATATTAATGTGGAAAATAACCTTACTTAACACCTAGGTATTAAAAATAACAATTGAAATTCATCTAATATAAGCACTTACCAATTCCAAAATGCTCAAGTCTGCTTGCACTTATTACATGTAAATTTTAAACATTCAACATCTACACCTGTAGCCTCAAGTGTTATACAAAATCTACTTTTATCTTGTTTCAATAAATTTTGAATCAACCTACATAATCTAATATAGTCTTTTAGTAGGTTGGATCCTCATTTCCATAGTTGATCCAATATTTCTCATATCATCATATTTCAAAAGCTGAAATTATTGTAATTTTTTTAACATTAGATGATGATGATGATGATGATGATGATAATAATAATAATAATAATAATAATAATAATAATAATAATAATAATAATAATAATAATAATAATAATAATAATAATAATAATAATAATAATAATAATAATAAAAGACCAAGGTGGAAAATAACCTTACTTAACACCTGGGTATTAAAAATAGAAATAAAAATTCATCTAATATAAGCACCTACCAACCCCTAGGTGCTTAAGTCCACTTATAGTTGTTACATGTAAATTTTAAACATTCAACATCTACACCTGTAGCCTAATTTGTTATATAAAGTCTACTTTTATCTTGTTGTAAGAAACTTTGAATAAACATACATCATCTACTAGAGTATTTTATTAGTTTAGATCCTCATTTCCATATTTGATCCAATATTTCTCATATCATATTATCTCAAACGTTGACATTACTCTATTTTGTAAAATTTTGCTAAGCAGTGATTGCATATGCATAGTTGTTGTAGGTCCCCAAAATAAACCTAAAACCAATATTACCTATCTTATTATTTCAAAATTTTCATCTATATTAGTAACTTATAGCTTTTCACCCGCATTTCTATATTTTCAATCACATGATTTCATTAATTATCCTTATTGGGATTCCATAATCTCATGTTTATCTCAATCTATAATGGATTCATTAGTTCAAAGGCTAGGAATTCAACTTCAAGCTGAAAATTCCTATTAAAATATTTTCTCACAACATTAGTGAAACAGCACATCCTCCCTTCATCACTCCAAATACATATTCATAATGTAAATTTATATGATGAGCTCTCAAAATTTCTACATTTATTCATTTCATCCAATTTATAGCTCCTAACATAAGTTCTCAAGAAAGCACATTTATCCCTCTACAAGTTAGACAATATTGTTCAAAAAAATGAATTTAGCCATGTATTTATGTTATAAATTTTGAATTAATTATCTTTTTCATATAATTTAATTTTCTATTTCTATTTATTATTCCTATGACATATAACTTATGATTAATCCCTCAAAAGTCACTATCACACATCTGTTGTACCTGCTTAATCCAACATTATCCCAATGTATTATCTTTTCACCACCCCACATCATGTACCCCATCATAACTTTGGCTTCAAAATTATTTTCCTCTCACATTATTGGTTATGTGTACCCCATAACCCTATCTAATACACTTGAGATAAATGGAAGCCTTTAAGTTTGGGGGGAATAATCAAGTATATTTATCACATTTAATATTTCAATGATACAATAGTTGACAATCCATGCATAGCATATCAATCAAATAGATGGAACATGATAAAAATAACATAATTACCTTGGATGAAAATTGAATTTTCATTATCGCCATTCCCAAAATGACATTATGAGAAAGGAATGTGTTATTTTTAAACTAGCACAAATTTATGAGAGTGATAAGTAAAAACAAAGTAAATATACACATGAAAATTGGGAGGTGATATATGATGAATGGAAATGACTAAGCACATAGTGCTGAGAAACATTCTAGGGTAGTTGTTCTTTTAGAGAATGTAGACTAGATGATCTTCATGGAATTAATTATAGTGTAATACATAGAAATAGTCAAAGAATTTTAATAATGATAGAGCTAATATTAAAGGATTATTGGTATTATTAACAAAGGAACTAATATCTTATACAACTATTTTACATAATATAAGATAAAAGTGGATGGAAATACATGTAAATTCTTATTTCAAGGCAAGGATTGTTAAGTAAGGAGATAGGACTGAATTTCATGTTAAAGGAACACATATGTTATCTTTCCCTAATCCTTGGCACCAAGTGGTTATATTTTATATTAAATATTTTATATGGAAGGATAGACTATTTTTATTGTATGCCCCTAATGTACATCTAACAGGTTACCTTAGACATTGACATATTTTAAATGTTCCTAATTAATTATATAGTTCTTAATAAGAATGATTAAAGAATATAAAATAGGGGAAACTAAAACATTATCCCACCATCACCTTAGTACATTGATTGTGAAAATATTTTTGACCACCAATAATCTTGATGTTAATTGGGAAGACATTGTGGTAATGATATGTCTACCACCAAAGGCTATTTCTTAGCATAGGTCACTAAGAATAAACATACGTACAATATAGTTTCCACTTTAAAAAAGGTAAAAGACTTATTATGACTCATATAGTACACCTAGGAGGTGCTCCAACATCTTGAGAGCCAATGGTAGGGGAAATATTGTCTCTAATTCAATAACATTTACATTTATTCATAAGAATAAATATCTAATAAATCTTTTAGTACAAGTGATTAATAAGTAGGGGAAGGTAGATGTGAGGATACAACAAATGAAAGTTCAAGGTTTGAGAAATTAGATACAAAATATGAGACTTCTATTGGTGAATAAGTTCAATAGGAAGAGAGAGATGAGATTGATGAAAATGAATAAGCTCAAGAGGAATAAAGGGAGTATTTTTTTAGTGTCATAATAAAGAGAACACACCCCTTCTCCTCCTAACCTATAACTAAGTCATAATGATATATTATTTCTTGAAAATCAAGTAATAGAGATCTCGAGAATAAATGTTGTGGATTTAGAAGAAAGTAATAGAGGATTGGATTCACTATCTAAATTAGTATTTAAAGAGAAAGAGAGAGGATCTGGACCAAAAAAAATTATATTATAGAAAAAATAAATAATAATAGAGATACATTAACTTAAACTAGAAACACAAGAGCCTCAATAAAAAAATAAAAAAACCTATAAAAACTACCTCAGTTGTAATGACTCTTGAAGATCATGTAGCCAATGCACTTGAATGACCTTCAGTCATCATCATTGAATAACTGACAACCTCTACATCACAAAAAATATGTTAGAAGTACCTTACAAAAATTATGCAAATTATATTTTCATAAAATAACATCAATATTTTATTGAAGATTTTATGTTGAGTTGGTTCAATACCTATAAATATCAATAGAAGAGGATTGTTATGTAATTTACAAGTGCACACTAGCTTATAGAATAATAATTGACATCTCCTCTTCCTCATAATATAATATTTCCCTATGCACTTTAGTAATAATTTGTATACTTCATATGCATTAAATTCTAGTTTATTCTGAACATACTCAAAAACAATTTGAGGCATTCACTTATCAGTCATGGATGGGTTTGTATTTCAAGTCTAATAATTAGGTGGTGGGGATGTTCTATGCATTAGGGATTTTATATTTACTACAACTTATTTTGATGGTGGTATGGAGGGTTCCAAGTATTCCTGATGTTATGTTTTATCTTGTCCTTTTTGTTATGCAAATATATTCTCAACATCTAGAAGCATGGATCATAATGGTTGTCTCATCTTTGTAACCAAGTCTTTTTATTTTAGGACTTCCACTTTTACATTCAACATGCCAATGAATAATTATAAGTCTGTGGGATCTATTTTTTCAAGCTCATGAATTATTAATTGCAACCCATTATGAAGTTTGGTAATCAAGCCAAGTAGTCCTAATTAATGTAAAACTTGAATAACCATTCAAAGGTGTGATGAAATGATTCCATGCATATCTACCCACCATCAATTGAATATACATAGATACGCATTTAATTTACCCATTTTTGTCAATGAAAAATTGGTGAAATTTTTAGAAGGACAATAGCCTACCTCTGGTGTAGTGGGGTCATAAGGGGATTTCCACTGTACATGAAGCAAAGAAAGAATGTAAAAAAAATGGTACTATATTATTTATGATGTCATGATAATAACTTATACATTCATGATAATTTTTTTGATCAGTAATTATGGCTAGTTGAAATCATTATTGAGTTGGAGCATTCAATATGCCATTTCAATAACCCCCTTCATTGTTTGTTTGACACTTCCCATTGTTTATTAATATGACTTAGTGATGCATTCAGTTAGGACCTGATTTACATCATAATTTATTGAATTGATCTAAATCCCTAATGACACTCATTTATAATTATTCATAACATCTAAATATATTAGAGATTTATTGGGCTTAAACTACATTAATGACTTACCGCTTGTTGGAATTTTATTACCTACACCAGTCTATTTGTATTAATCTAGATGGTGACATCCTTAAACAAATTAATTTTATCTTTTTTGTAGTATCTCAATAGAACCATCATTAGTTTTTACAACTAGACGAAGGTGCTTATATTGTTGAGTTGTTATGTTCCTAACTCTCATAGCCTTCCTGGTATGGTTAAGGCCCCAAATTGTGAACTCATGGATTCTATTTAGGAAAACTAAGTTGTCTCAAATACATCAATGAAATTGAATGGATCAATATTTTTATATTGTTTATGCCATAATGTGAACCCAATTCCCTTTATTCCTTCTATAAATTAGAAAATAGTATAAAAATTTGAGATCGCTCAATTATAGCTATTATGCAATAGTGGTGTTGATGATTATATGCTGAGATAGATTAGTAAATCTCAATTCATATAGGGATATTATCATATATAGATTAAAAACATGTTCCACTTTATATTCCATTCATTATATATATTTTCCCCACACCTCTCATTTAACACATCTATAGTTAATATTTATGGATTATATAGAATCTCAGTCTTGTACACTTGTAAAACTTAGACCTTGGTTGTTTCTCTTGGTTATAAACCTTTCTTTCTTCTACAAGTCTTGCATCTCCTCTATCTTTTACCCCTCAACCAATCTCTTAGTCTGACTAGTCTTATGTTGATGACCCAAGCCTTCTATCTTTCCAAGAGTACTTAATATGTACTTATCTTACACAAAACGTTTTGAGCATATGCCTACTTTCGTACTCCCTATACGCTAATGTGTAGGATAGAAACTAGCATTAACAATATTGTCTTAACCTGACATAAGTGTCTAATGCCCTAAAGTCATATATTTTTTAAATAAATTGTATCCTAATGGTCAACCTAAGTGCTTTAAAGTGAGTTAATTTTTCAAAGGGATTAATATAAATACAAGATCAACCCTCATTCATTCTTCACCTAACATAAACCAAGGCAATCTATCAAAATAATTTAACCAAGCACTTAATTAATCAAAGCTTCCTTATTTTATCCTATTTATATATCATTAATACATGAATCATATACACATGCTTGAAGTATTGAGGGATTATCCTAACAATTATATTTTTGATATTACAATCTAGGTCATTATTGTAACTACTTTGCACATACTAATGATTCACACACAATCCAACATGTAGGAAAGAATTTTATCAGTATAAGGCCCTCTATGTAATATTATCTATGTAGGTAGATCTCACTGATAGAGGGGTCTCTAGGGTTATCTCAACACTATGTGCATATTAACCCATTTTTACCCAAGGTCACTATGAATATAATTAACTAGGGTTTTGAAAATTCATGAGGAACCATAGTCCATGAGCTAGATATGAATGCACTAGAGTGATGGAAAATACAAACATAGAAGCATCCAAGTGGTTGCATCATTTTATAGTAGGTATTATGTATAGGACACTAGCATCGAACCTAGACAAAAATGTTGACACAACCATCCTAGGATAACATTAGTGTTGATAACTTCTAAAACATAAAATCTGAATGGGTGATTATTCTATAATCATCTTTTAACAAAGTGTTTTGTTGTTCCATTTCTAGCATTGTGTTAACATCTTATGTATTTAAGTATATTACTTCTTTGTCATTTCCATACATAACTTAGTTGTAGTTTCTATATTTAGCTTATTCTTAGCATACAAAATTTAGTGTATGTTTATATTTAACATATAATTAGACTATTATAGATTTGATTATCACCCTTGTGCATTTTCATTTATTTATATCCCTTTAATAAGATCCTCTAGGTAACCCCAACCTATCTAGATACCCCTTCCATTTTATGGTTAAACATTTGGTGAGGCCAATGTGAAAAACCTCTATCATATTTTCTAAAAAAATCACCCAATATATTGAAATTGTTATATACTTATTGTATCATGATTTATTGATCATTGGTATTTGTTTTTCTTGTTTATCCTATTATAATATCATTTTTTACAACATTTTAAATTTATATAAATCAACTTACTTCTCCTAACCCTAAGGAGGGTGATAGTTATTATCCCTCTAACCAGGTTCATATTATCACCTTTTCAAAGGTTAAGGTTGATCATCCTATTATGTCAAAAGAGGGAGAACATAAGTTATATCCCACATTCCTTAATGGTACATGTTTCAATGTTTAAACTGATATAGATAAATTTTATGCTTTTGAAACCCTAAAATCATATTTCATATTTCATAAATTCAAAGATCACTTTATTATAAAATCATATTTCATATAAAAAGAATACACATTATGCTATTGTGAACCATGTGTTTACATATTTGATTACTAATTATGTGCATAATAAAAATCAATATTAAAATCCAAAAGAAAAGTCACCTAATGATAATGATTATACAAGTGAACAAAAGTCTATTAAGAGGTCAAATGAGATTCTAAGGGAGATACTTAGAAATAATTTGATCGAATTACCTTATTCACATCCTATAAGGGGGTATAAATACTATTTTTCATATCATAGTATGCATGGTCACCATATAGATTCTTTTTTTTAATGAGAATAAAGATATAAAATATAAATTCTTCTATATAAAAGGTGACAAATGAACAAAAATGGGTACCAAAAGGTCCTCCAAAAGAAAAGAAAAATCTTTTATGAAATATAGCTTGATATTCAAAGGATACATCATTAAATTTGGATGAGCCTTCACATGATGTGAAAATTTCCAATGTTCCAAATTCTCCAAAAGACATGCCAAATATTCCAAAGAATTATTTGAAGTAGTAAATTTTGAAAGAATAATTCCATATGGTAATGTTACAAAATGACCAAAATACATATTTATGTAATGAGAAAGAAAATATTTTCAATGCTTTTCTAGTTTATATCCCATAGGTTTTCAATGATGGAAAAAACCCAAGAAAAATCCTTTTCCAAGATGAAATAACTAACCTATGGTGCGGTATACATAAATACTCAAATTGTCAAATCATTTATTTAAAATCCATTTATTAAAGATAAAACACCAATATTGACATTATACTTCAATATTTGTTACGTATTTGAGCCTAATTATGGTACACATTGGTGTGACCCTTTTAGACTTTGATATGATCACATTATTTTATCCTCTTAAATAATACATGTACCTAGACATATTCCTTATATATTCAAGATGTTTATATTCACAAATTATATAGTTATCATATCATTTTGAGGTGAGGTAGATGTCAATTTATATTCTTCCCTCACCTTAAATTGGGGGGATTAATAGTGGTTACATGTCATAGAGGCATGTTCTCCACACATGGCATAGTTCGTAGGCTCGATGGGAACATGATTCAAAAGAATATTCTCCACATTTATTCAGTCTTCAACATCCCAAAATTATAGTGGGGGAATGTTTTGCAATTTTTATAATTATCGACATATAATGGGGACATAGTTTAAAAGCATGTTATTCACACTCATCTTTCTTAATTGGCTAAAACACATTGTTATATGATTCAAATTCATAGTTGTGGCATAATTCAATACATTGGTACCATATTATACTTCTCTCTCTCTCTCTCTATATATATATATATATGTGTGTGTGTGTGTGTGTGTGTGTGTGTGTGTGTGTGTGTGTGTGTGTGTGTCTCTCTCTCTCTCTCTCTCTCTCTCTCTAATTATATATGTATCTATCTATCTCCATGCATAAATGTACTTTCAATATTTACCTATATTTTTCTAGATCTCAGTTTCATAGACATATATTGATACATCTGATTTCAAATCAATTTGATAATAGTCAAGTTAGTTACATCAACATACAAGTGTACTACATAACCTTGTTATTTAAATTTAATTATATTTCAAGTGCTTTCAATTCTAGATTATATGCACTTATTATATACTTTAACATGCTCTTGGTTATAGGTCAGTCACCAATAAAGAACTCAAGTTGGGCACATGCAATACAAGGTGTGTTGTACACACCAAAGTATGCATTTATTTCATTTAAAATATATATTTAAATACTATATTAAATGGAAGAAAATTTAGACAATATTTATGAATTATATAACATGTCAGTCTTGTACACTTGGAAAACACAGGCCTTGGTTGTTCTTCTCAATTCTAGATATTTCCCACTTCTACAAGTATTACATCTACTCTATCTTGTGCCTTGTGGCCTATCTCTTAGTATAAATTTTTTTATGTTGATGACCCAAGCCTTATATCTTTCCCAAAATGTTTAAAATGTACTTATCTTCCACCTCTAAATTTTTTGATCATGTACCTAGGCTCCCTAGACACTAACATCTAGGACATACACTATTGTTAATGTTAGTGTCCTGATCCAAAGTAATTATCCAATTCCCTAAAGTAATTTATTTTACAAACAAAATTTATCCTAATTGTGATTCTAAGTGATTTTATGCAATTTAATTCTCCAAAGGGATTGATATAAATAAAATATCAACCCTCATTCATTCCTTACCTATCATAAACTAAGGCAACCTATCAAAAGTATTAAATCAAGCACTCAATAAAGAAAATATTTCGTACTTTATCCTATTTCCATATTAGTCATATGGACATCACATACATAGGTATAAATTATTGAATAAGTAGCCCAAAAACTATATTTTCCATGTTAAAATCTAGGTCACTATTGTACTTGACATGCACATATTACATGATTCATACACAAATCAACATGTATGGGAGAACTATATCAGTATAAGGCCCTCTTTAGAGTATTTTATATGTAGTGAACACTCATTGATAGAGGAGTATTTGGGTTGAACTCAACATCATGTAACCACTAACCAATTTTTCCCCAAGGTCACTATGAAGATGAAGAACTAGGGTTTTGAAAATCCATGATAAGTAACAATCCATGACCTAAGTATAAATGCAATAGATATAAGGTGAAGACAATCCCATAAGAATCTAGGTGGTCACATCCTTTTCCAATAGGTATTCCATACAGGACACTTATGTGAAAATAAGGCATTAGTATTGACACAATCATCTAAGTTGATGTTAGTGTTGCATATTTAGAAGCATCCAATCTAGAATCAAGGCACTATTCCAAAATCATATCTAGCTTGATTTTTACATGTTCTAGATCCAACACTTTGTTATCATTATAACCAAAAATTTATATTAGTTCTTTTTCGTTTCCATATATAGATTAGTTTTGCTTTGTATACTTAGCCTATTATTAGCATAAGAAATTTAGTGTATGTTTATATTTGAGTTTAACATCTAATTGGCATAGTATATATATGATTATCACCCTTGTACATTTTCATTTATTTATACCCCTTTAATAAGTTCCTCTAGGTAAACCCAACCTATCTATATATCCCATTCATTTTATGTTTAAACAACATTGAATTGAGTTTATTGAGTTTATTTCAATCTCTAATGATTTTCAATTTAAGTGCCATAAATAACTATGATGTGACCTTGATGTTTAAATTGATAGGCTTGTTTCTTCATCTAGAATCATTTTGTGATGTGATGTTTCATTATTTAAATTTAAGAGTCTTGACTTTATTGAGCATAACTTAGATATGATACATACATACATACATACATACATACATACATATATATATATATATATATATATATATATATATATATGTATGTATATATATATATATGTATGTATATATATATATATATATGTATGTATATATATATATATATATATATGTATGTATATATATATATATATATATATATATATATATATATATGTATCATATCTAAGTTATGCTCAATATATATATGATACATACATACATACATACATACATATATATATATATATATATATATATATATGTATGTATATATATATATATATATATATACATACATACATATATATATATATATATATATATATATATATTAGGAATTATGAAATTTTTGCAGTGCTTTGGCATTAACCATCTTGATATCTATTATTTGGTACCTATCTATTGTACCTTGTTGATAATGCCTCATTCTAGGACTTAATTCATTGATTGATATGTGTCCTCCCATTTATTTATTCCTTCCCTTTTATGCTCTGTGAATTTTACTGTTAAATTATGTTCTAAATGTCTATAATATACAAATCCCACCATACACAACTACACTAAAAACATGAAAAAAAATACAATGAAACTTATTAAATAAGATAAAACTCCTAATTACATGTATCTAATCACACACACACAATATTTTCCAACATAACATAGACATTACTGGAGCGAAGTCTTAATCATACCATAACTTGCTCACCCATGAAGGATGGGTACTTAGAGGTCCTTGATCACTATAGTTATTTTTTGTGATAATTCATGGATGACGTGTGGTACTTTCCACCAAATGTGTAGTTTCCCAAGATATGCCCTAAATCTCCTTTAGTATAATAACATTGTATATGTTAGAGTAAATTTTTTAGATCGTAAGTTAGGATCATACCATTCATTTTATCTCTTTTTATTTGTTTGTTACTTCTAACTTGCTCTCTTCTTAGTTTTTTTCATGTGATTTAAATCCATCAGTCTTACCCAAAAAGATTCCTAATATTCTAGTTAGATTATCAATGTAATTTATAGATTACAAATGACGTATTCCACTAGTATTATTGCATCTAATCCATAAACCTATTGAAAAAGAGTGAATCATATCACACATTTATAGTTGGTTATATTTTACCATAAGATCATAAGTGTACATTACATATTTTTCATAAGCATGTTCTCAAGAACATTTTTTGATGCTTCTACCTACCTATTATCTTGAGGATGATAATTTATGATCTTATGCCATAATTTCATGAAATACTCAATCAAAGCCTTGACCATATTATATAATAGGTTCGTTCTTATGTCACTAAGTAACTTCAAAATACATTTAAACATGGTTATGATATTTTCAATGCAAACATTTGGTTGTGTCTTTATCACTAAAACTTGATGTTGTAACATCTTCTATCCATTATTTGAAATAGATAGTCATATTAATTATGTATCTGGTATGATTATGCTTACTAGGTGTATTAATAGGCCATACAAAATAAATCTCCCATTATTCAAATGGTTGCATTTCTAGCATTGGGATTAAAGGAATTTTGTTGATTTTACTCAACCTTCATACACATTAAAAAAAATCACAATGTTTTTTGAATCTATGAAAATATTAGACCACTACAAACCACTTTGTAGTATATTCCTTGTAGTAGATTCTCCTATGAAGTGTACTCCTTTGAATCCCTTATGTTCTTATTGTATAAATTGTAGTATCTCATGATTTAAGGTTAATCTACATAGCTTATAATCCTTACCCATGTTATAAATAATCCCATTGATAATATTGAATGACATAATTGTTATGAGTAAATGATTTTAGTCTTCCTCAATGTGTGCAAGAAACACTTGTTGTTATAAAAAAATGTCTGTCTTCTATATTTTATAGAATCATAGAAAATCTAAAAAATTGAGCATCTAGTGATTTATCTAGTAAATCTAATGTTTATTTACCACTCCTTATGAAATTATTCACTCCCATATTTTCTTGTCTTATCTTGACATTGATATAAAACTATAATTATTGATATAGCATTAACCATATAGATATTCATCCCCGTATCATGGGATTATTCACTAAATACCATAGAGTTTGATGATCTATAAAGAATTGAAATAGTTTATCCAAGAGATATTTCTCTAATTTTTGTAGTGGAAACACCATATGTATATCTTATTTTACAGTATTATAGTTCT
This sequence comes from Torreya grandis, assembly GCA_037957365.1. Lineage (NCBI taxonomy): Eukaryota > Viridiplantae > Streptophyta > Pinopsida > Cupressales > Taxaceae > Torreya > Torreya grandis. The sequence continues at coordinate 3,497,068 of JARHVA010000729.1, forward strand.
TCTTAGCAATTGATAATTTGTATCTTTCAAAGTGATTATGGTGATCTAGACGTCTATCTCTAATTTGATCTAGTACAAATCCTATTTTGATTCCTAAATAGTCTACATGGATGTAAAAAGGCTTAATCTAGTATGTAAACTCCAATATTTTGATTTTTACTAATCTCTTATTTTAATATATGATGTCTACTTGACATGCATCAATCCATTCAAACCTTGTATCCTTGGACAATAGTCTTTCTAATTGAATAGATATAGTTTCATATCCCCTAAGAAAGTTGTGATAATATTGAGTGTGTCCCATGAATAATCTCACTTAAGAATAACCAATATGAGGTGGCAATCCCATAATGACTACAATTTTGGCTTGGTCAACCAAAATACCATCATTTCATACTACATGTCCCATCAAAATGCCAAAATGATTAAATAACATACAATTATTTAGATTTAGATTAATGCATCAAAATCAAAACATTTATAACAAAATTTAGAAATTATAAAGATGGTATTTGAATGAGGATAAAAAAACCCAATTATCCAAATAAAATTCTAAAATTCATGGATGAAATAATTGAACACACTAACTATAACTTTAGAAAAATAATAGGGGAAAGTTTTAGGATAAAAGGCATTACCTTATATGGAAATGATCCCCATTTTTTTACAAAAGTTTTTTTTTTATATTATACAATGAATAGGATATAATGATATCCACTAAAACCATCTATTAAATAGTATACTTCATGACTTGTATCTGACTCAAAAAATTATACTATGAAAGGAATTAGAAATGGGTCATTAACTCAATAATCATGATGATATGTAGTCACCACATAATTTTCTCTCCTGACTTCTAGGGTTGAAAAACTATCAAAGTTACATAATATAGTTTATCTACTATATATAATATACCTTCTTCATACATGTGGTGAATTTTGGCCTTGAATGTGAGATTCGCATTGGAATTTATTATTAATGGGAACTTCTTGATAGCCTACACACAATATTTAAGTTATTTATCAATTTCCCCCAATGAAAGGTCTATACGCTTGAATTCTAAAAACTTTATGGAGAACACATCTTGGTAATATTGTAGAAATTGAATCCCTTTTTAAAATTTATCATACATCTAGTAGTCACCTATGGTTGTTATCATCGGTACAAATTTTGTTTTAATGTTATCCATTACTTTCCATACTAGTTCTTGATATATATTCTTTGTACCTTATGGCAGAGAGTATCTCAACATCCTTTCCCAGTGATTTATAGTATTTAATATTTTCAGCTATGTGTCCTCTATTTTCTCTATGATGCTAGCTTTTGTGTCTTATATTTGTCATTTAGGTTCAATGTATAAATTTTCATCACTATTACTAAACTTTGCCTTATCTATGCCATATAAAATATTATTACAACATTTCAAAAAAATTGCTTATTATCACCTTATTTCTTTATATATTTTCTTAAGTCATTATCTTCTTCCTTTCATGATGCTTTCTCTTCTATAGTTAATATATCTTCTTCCTGTCTATGGCATAAAAAAATTATAAAATTATAGATAGCTTTCTACACTATGGGATTTCAATCTTAAAATACAATTTTTTGTATAAAATCATGTTAGACATGTGGTAAATTCTTGGTATCATGTCTTCACTCTTGGTGCATATATCATGCTCTTGGAAAAGGTGTTAGAGTGTGCTAAAACACATTCACACAATATCATGGTTCCACATATTATATTATTGAAGATCATATATTAACACACATATGCATGTGAAATTTATGGAACTGACCTTTTTGTAATAATGACCAATAATAAAATATTACATGTACTATTTAGAACTGATCTCATATAATTTCAAATGACTCTTCTAAATGTGATTTCTTAGATCAATGAACTACCTACCATGACACAACAACACCTTTGAGCACATATATCAATGCACCTACCTAAAGAACTATGTTATGATCATGGTGAGATAACCTATAAATTAAGTACAATAACTCTTCTATTTCAAATTACTATGGTCATTATTGTTGGTAGTAAAATTCATTTTCATTGGTAGCCTACTTCAATAAATGTGCATCTAAATCACCATTAACTAATGAAACAACTTCCCAAATTAGAGTAAATTAATTAGTGAGTTATATATAGTTGATATGTTTCAAAGTAACTTTATACGTACGCCCAATTCTAATCTCATAAGGGATCACATGTATGAATACTTACATTTATCCATGTGGAACTATGTAAATTGATCAATGGTTTTTATGGGTCAATATGAGAATTGATTTATATGTTGAAACTATAGAGACATATGTGTTTATTGTGTAAACTCGACAAACCCTCTAGTTCATAGAGATTGAGATTTTGGTTTTATTCTTACTTTGAACCAAATTTATTTTTCATAGGGGTATTAGAGGTGGGGGATGGGGGTTGGGATATAATTATAGTTATATTCATTCACACTACATATATATAGAATAAAGTTAGGGGTTGGATTTGGGGAGTGGATATATCCTTATAGGTCCTTACATAGATGATCTCCTATCTCCATATCTCTAACTATGCTATATGATTAGGAAGTTGAGGGTATATATCTAACTAGTCCTCATATATATAATATGCTAAGAAACCCATGAAATCAACCTATATAGAGGGAGGGGAGTATGAGTAGGTCCCACCCAGTCTTGAGTACATACCTATAAATATCTCTATCTATATAGATTGAAAATAGAGGATCCAACTAGTCCCCATATATAATATACAGAAGGCGCAATCATTCCCCATATAAATAGAGGCCCAATTAGGAGATAGAGGTCTCAATTGTTTAGTTTTAGCATTGTTCAAGGGTAAAATGATGATCTTTTACCCTTGATGAACTTGAAATGGTATTGATACTATATTTATGGTCATATAACAATCATGTGTTTATCTTTTACCCAATTACCATAGGGTAGTATGTTTCATTTATATACATATAAATGACTTCAAAGTCACCTCATAGAATCAGATTCACATATTTTATTTCTATATTTTCCAACATCCTAAAAAGTTGTATACTTATATAATCTATGAGACTAAAATTAATTGGGTTGTAGATTGGATTAAGATATCCAATGGCTTCATGTGGATCTAAGAATCATATTGAGTTTGTTCCTAAAGTTGAAAACAATATTTATAACTTAATATCTATCTAGTTTAATATCCATTCAAGAATAAACATCCCATGGTTTCTTATTTTCCATGTACTAAACAACCTTTTCTATGATCTATTGACCTATTTTTGTGTAGTCTAATAGATTATGCAATAAAATAGAAATGTTTTGTGATATATGGTTATCATGTAAAGTGTTCAATAGTTTTATAAGATCCATGAAATAAGTAAATATTTTGTATTATTGTAATACATAAACAACATATACATACATTTTTGTGTCTATAACTTCAACATATCTTTCAGAAGAATTTTTATATTGTATATTTTATAGTAAGTGTAATGCTTCAAACATTAGAAGATTTTACTTGATAAGGTCAGAATACTCATCCTTTCAATTTTTTTATATTAGATGTCCATGTTGCATCTCTAAAGGTTGAAATAATTGTTCCCTATACTATTGTCAAATGATATATTGTACATACATAGGGTATTTGGGTTAAAAATTTATGATATTCCAATTATACACTAATTTATGATATTCAATGCATTTTTATTTAATGTGGTTTTATTCACCATACATATATAAAATAATAGGTTGTCTACCCTATCTATTATCTTGTCCTTGATTTTGACTTCCTCCTTGGTCTACCACTTTGTATCCTCATTAGTAACATCCAAATCTCCATGGATATTCATAATCATATTATTTTGGACATCAGATCCACCATAATTCCTTTGAGAGGAAAGTGGGTCCCATCCTTGATTTTGTGGTGGAGACGTAGAATTCCAAGGTTATTGGTATTATGGGATAAAGGTCTCCATCCAACCTAGTATCGAGGTGAATATGATGTTCATACTCCAAGACCTTATAGATGATATTGATGATAATGTGTCATTGGATATTATAGATATTGAAGCATACATCATGAAGTACATGTGTGGCTAAAGTCATTTCTACATCTAAAAATAGAACTCCTAATTTTTTTGATAAAATCTATTGTGTAGTGATTATTAGTGATGTCCTCTTTAATGTCCTATAGTTCTCTATAGTTTTTATCATCATGATTATGGGAATTAAAAATGGAAAAATGCATACTATGAAGTTTTTTATGTACTAGTGCAAAAGTTCTCTATAGTTTTTATCATCATGATTATGGGAATTAAAAATGGAAAAATGCATACTATGAAGTTTTTTATGTACTAGTGCAAAAGGTGGCACTTAGCAGTGGAATGTCCCACTATATGACAAATATCAGAAAACTTTGTCATTATAATTTTTGGATATAATTCCTATGATGTAATTATTTACCACACAACATGCACCATATAGAAATATTGGGTATGTTTCTCTCATTTAGTCTATCCATAATTCATAGAAAAATCTATCTTAGCATTTGTGTTTGTAGTAAGTTATGAATTTTTACAGTCTTATATTTTTTAACTCTAATCATAGTCAACCGAGCATCAATATTATTTGAAAACTACATTTGTTTGATAGAAAACTAGGTATTAGGTTTCAGACCTTATATGAACAATACATTATTGTATTTTTTTATGAATTAGAAACTCACCAATTTATAGCATCTGAATCAATACGATCATAATCCTAGACATATTCTCCTATTTTTTTGTGAATTTCCTTTATGTCTTGGTTAGTCTAGTTCACATAGTATTAAATCATAAATACTTACTCATATTATCCTTAGCATGTTTCAAATCCATTAAATTTATATTATTTTTATTTTAATTTTAGAACTCTCCCTATTAATGATCCTATAAGTTTGTTCTTCTCTACATCATCAATACTAATACTTTTAGCCTTTTATTTCATCATTTAGGTCAATAAAAATGTTTGGGATTAGTAAAACTATTATATAATGTTAGAGTTAAAAACTTTCCCATATTAAGTGACATATACCTTGTTGTTTCTCAAAAATATTTTTCTTCTTTGAATTTGACTTTATTGGTGTTTTAAGATTAAATTTAGTTGCTTTTGGGTTGTTTATATTCTTATTTTCTACCTATTTTTGAATTTATGCATTTAACTTTCCAAATTTAGGTGTGAACTCATCAAACAACTTATAATGCTTCTCAACTTTAATATAATTTAATCATGTTAACACATTAGGCCTTGGAATGAATGACCATTTTGTAAAATAATTACCTCAATTGAAATTGAACCAAACTTCACTCTATGAATTCACATTATATATTCAAGAAACTATCTGCATCTTCTCCAAATACTATTCTTCCCTGTAACTACTTCCTAATACTACCCTATAGTTACTCCATTTGATTCTATGTAACCTACCCTCCCATATTATCATTCTTTCATTTTTAACAAATTTATTTCTCCATTTTAAAATTTCCCTTCCATTTATTTTGTGACATTAAATTGTCCAAATATTGTACATAATTGTTATTAATCCTAGGTGTTTAGCATAGTCCTCTTGCTTTTATTTGGTAGTGTGTAGTTTCACATTTAATTTCATCTTGTTGTGTGTAGCTCAAGATTAATTTAGATATTTGAAAGGACTTATTGGTATATGAAGTGATAAGTCATTCTTTGGCTTATTTATTTTAATTCTTTCTCATTTACAAATTGAATTGTGAAATATAATTTCATTGTCATTTCTTCAATATTATTTCTAGCCTATCATTGGTATTAGAGCCTAGAATTTCATTCACTTATTTTTAATTATTTCCTCCTCTTTTCAAGATTTAAAACTTACATAAACTGATTTGGAGTGTATATTTATTTTGCATTGAAGAATTCTGTTTAAATTCTAAGTTTTAAGTAGCATATGTGTGGAAGTTAAAGGTAAAGAATTTGTTAATATTTTTGCTATTTATATTAGTTATTGGGACTGAATATCACACATATAAGTGTTTCATATATTCATATTACCATAGAAATTTCATTAGTTTAATAAATTATTTGAATTCATATGAACGGTTTGAAGTAATATATGACTATTCACTAGAAGCGTACATCTGTGTTATACCAAATAGAGTTGAGTTTGCAAATTTTTTACTACAACCTACATAAAGTTGTGACATCTTTAACTAGTAGACCTACATTGATTCACGGTGCATAGTTGTTTCCTGGTGCATCAATTTTACAGTCCCAACCTGTTGTGTCGATTCTACTACTAGATAATTATTATGTTAAAATAATGCTATTTTCCCATCAATAAAATAAGTTATGAAATCCTATACCACATAGTCATATTTATTTTTCATTGAGGAATGGTGTCGTACATTCTTTTATTCCAATATTATAAACTATTTATTTAATATAAATATATGATTAAGGTAATATTATGTTTTTTAATTTTAAAAAACATAATTTATATTTTCTATGTGTTCACTTTTCAAATTATTTACATTTGAAAATTTGAAAATATTTTAAATTTGAGCAATTTTTTCATAATAATTTCCTTGAGCAAGCTACTCTCAAAAAATTTTAGAAACAACCAATTTTTGTTAGTTCAAGGATAAATAAGGAGAGCTACTCTTATACCAATTCGTCATTGTCCAAAAATATAAATCTAAAAATTAAGAAAATTTAATTATATTGGTGCATGAGCTTTTCATTTTAAGTCAGTGTTAATGACAAGGAGAATAATTTTAATGTCTTACCTAGGTACCACATACCATTATTATCTCATGTACCTTAAGGCCTCTTTCATGTACTACCAAGTATATCGAAAGGCCTATCTTCTTCCATGTATTGATGGGTATATTGGAAGGACATGTATATTGAGAGGTTTGGCATATCGGTATGGTGTTATGAGGTTAAAAAAAAAAATAATCTTATAACTCATAGATACAAATAAAAACCATGCATTCCATTAAATCTATTGTTGGCACTACATTGACCAATAAAGATAGTTGGCTAGAATGGTCTTGTAAAGTGGATAACATAATCATGTTCAATGATCTATGGTTAAATATTTAATATGGGGAGCAAAAACTAGATGAACTAATATATAATATAAAGGATACTCAAACATGGAACAAGAAAAAATACAGGGCATTGGCCTTGATGAGGGCATAAGTCAATAGAGATGTGTTTCATCATATTCAGGTGTGCAATACTCCATAGGAAGCATTTTAAAAAATCAAAGAGCTATGTGATTCCCACTTATAAATGGAATTCATTAAGTTGAAATTAAAGATATTTAACCTTGAGTTAAAATATGGTGATGTGATGAGATTGGATTCAAAGATATGTGTCATCAAGCATGATGTAAAAGTAACAGGTGTAAAAATTAAAATCTATATAATTGCATTCATCAAATACCTTCTTCCCAACTATTCAACCTATTTGGAGTCTCTATAAGTAAGCAATATGTTAAATACTTTCACATTTGATCAATTTGTTGAAAAGATCAGAGAAAGAGGAAAGTCCTTTAGAAGAAAAATTAATTCCACAATAGGAGAAATTATGCGTTATGTCAAATCAAATTTTTCTAAAACATCTAAACGGCCACATATTCTAAAAATGAAAGAAATAACAAGTACAAGAAGAAGTATAAGGGAAATGGTAGTAAATTAAAAATAAATATGGTCAAAAATAAAATTATAAACAAAACCTATACTATGATTAGTGTGATAGAAAAGGAACTCACAAGACTCATGAATTTAGAATTCTATAGGAGATGATTGAAGCATACTACGAGAAGAAAGAGGAAAAATCAAATAAAAAGGATTCAAAATCTACCCAATTCACTAGTGAGTTTGTCTTTTCCAATATAGATGATGAATAAAATAGTGTCTCAATCAGTTCTTCATGGTTTGATGCTTGGGTTCTTAATATTAGTGCCACTCTACATATGACTTTCCAAATATCCTTATTTGAAGATTTTAGTGAAGATAGTTATGGTGCAGTATATCTCATAGATACATCAGGTCTAAAATCACAAGAAAAAGGTAAAATAAGACTCAAGTGTCTATAACTTCTATATTTCAAACTAAAAAATGTCCTTTACCTTCCTCAATTGAAACAAAACTTGTTATCCCTAGTGCTCATAAGGTAACAAGGCCATTCCATTCTGTTAGATAATGATGATGTCACAATTTGGATATAATGTGATAATGCAATCATATTGGCTAGATAGAGGAAGGGAAACTACTCAAACTTAGGGATAAGCCATCAAATTTATGAAATTATTCTCATATCATGAAAGATAGAATGTCTCTAAACATGTTATGACATTCTTAATTTAGTTACTCTCAATATAACAACATTCATGTATTGTAAAATAATGGTGTTGTTGGCATGCGTGCATTACCCACAAAATCAGATGAGAAGTGTGAAGCTTGTATCTTGGCTAAACATGCAAGAGAACTATTTGCAAAGTCATAGTGGAAAGTTGATAGAAAATTATAAGTTATTCACTTAGACTTATGTTCTCTTCCAATCCTTTTTATTTGTGTTCATAGGTACTTACTATTATTCATTGATTAGTATACTAGGATGAATTGGACATAGTTTCTAAAGACAAAATTAAAAGCCTTCAAAAATTTCTAAAAGTTTTGAAACATGATTGAAAATGAAGCTTAAAACTACATTGAGACACTCAAGATAGATAATGGTGGTGAATTCACTTAAAATAAGTTTGAATCCTATCTTGAGAAAAATGGGATCAAACACCATCTCAGAGTTCCATACACTTTGTAACAGAATGGAGTTATGGAAAGGATGAATGGAACTTTGATGAATATGGCTCATGATAAGTTTTACTACAAAGCAATAAATATGCTCTTTTGGGTTAAAGCAACTAAACTATCAGTATACCTTCACAACAAATCACCATCAACAATTCTTGAATCCAAGACTTCGTATGAGATGTGGTGTGGTCATCTCCCTTCAATGTGACATCTTTTCATATTTTATCCACTTTTTTGTATTGATTTCAAAAGATAAGAGAAATAAGTTGGAATGTAGGAGTCAAAAATGCATCCACTTGGGATATTTTGAATCCTCCAAGGCATATAGGTTATATGATGAGAAAGAGAAAAAAATTATTATCGCAAGAGAAGTTGTCTTTTATGAGTCTAGAAATGATAAATATCATATTGATCTGTAGTTGAGTCAACTTGAAAAATAGGCACATTTTGATGTCTACAAAAATCGCGTTATGGATGTTATACATAATGATTGGGGGACACACAATTAGAATCTATTGATTTTATAGTCTCCTATACATGAGCTTGAAAATCATCTTAAAGGAGAAAGTAAAACATCATCATATATTGAATAAGATCCACTACAATAGAGGGGGAAATGTGATGGAACTTCAAAGGATGAACTTGAATCACCTAAAAAATAAAAACAAATGCCTAATGGGATACGTAAACATTGAAATATGTGAAACATGATGAAGTTTGGAAAATAGGCATGAGAAGTGCACATGAAGATGCTTCATAATCAAACAAGTCCCTTGAATAAATTTAATATAGAATTGAAAAACTCAGCTTGAATGATTCTCTAGAATAATAAATCAATGTTGCTTTTGATTCAGAACCAACATCACTCAAACATGATGAGAAGCTTAAATATCCCAAAAAAAATAATGAAAGTTGATTATAGTTCACCGGTAAAAAATGGTACTTGAAAATTGTTTGATCCTCCATATAGATTAAAATTGATTGGCTATAATTAGGTCTATCACAACAAATACAAGGCTAATGTCTCACTTGACAAGCAAAAAGCAAGGATTGTGATAAACAGATATGCTCAAAAAGAAGGAATTGACTACAATGAAACCTTTACACCTATAAAAAAATGGACTATCATTTGAACCATGCTTATTTTGGCATCACATAAGAGAGCTGGAAAGTTCACCAAATGGACATCAAAACTGCACTATCTAATGGTGACCTCACAGAAACAATGTAAATGACACAACCCAAAGGTTTTGTAATAAAAAGACAAGAGGAAAAGGTGTTCAAACTAAAAAAATTATTTTATGGTTTACAACAATCCCCTTGACCATGATACAAAAAATTAAATGAGCACCCCATGAACATGAACTTCAAATGTTTTGAGTCTTAAGTTGTAACTCTTTTCATTAAAATAGTTTATAAAATAGTTGTATTTATGGTAGTGTATGTTGATGATTTACCCATCATAGAGAATAATTAATGGTACACTACAAAATTCAAATCAAAGATGATGAAAAGCTTTAAAATGACTGATTTGGGTTATCTTCATTACTATTTAGTTATTGAAGTAATTCAAAAACTAAAGTATTTATTCAT